>LTAE01000495.1:14804-43070 GCA_001647135.1 Pontederia paniculata
TTGATTGATTGAAAGTAATTGATAGGAAATGATCTATTGAAAATAATTAATTGAAATGAAGGACAAAAGGATAGTCCTATTGATATATTGAAAATTGCTATTGGGTATTGGTATTGAAAGGTAAAGTTAAAGGTCAAAGGTAAAGAACGACCCTATTGAGATATTGTTAATTGTTAAAGCTTATTGTCAATTAATGGTTCTTTTATATATTGATTATCTTATTTATGATCATTTACATATTGAGTGTCAAAACTCACGGGAGGTACATCTCCCCTACAAATTCAATTTTGTAGGCAAATATGTTCGAATAGATGGTGATGACTCAACGACAACGTGATGGTGTTCGTGATGAGGTGACTTGCACATGGCATAGGTATTGGTATTGGCTTCCGCATTGACATGCTCACAGTGTTGACCGGTGGATTGGTCAAAGTATAGTCAAAGATGTAAGACGGTAGCGTCCTTAAAGTCATGATTCTGCCAGGTGGCAATGTCTGATTTTGGGGGCGTTTCAGAATAAAAGAAAGGAAAAAAAAGACAATTAGCCCCTTTTTCCATCTCACGGTTTAGGGAAAGGAGGAGAGAGAAAACACATCTCCTTCATCCCTCCTCCTTCTCACTGTCGTAAGAACCAGAAGAAAAAAGGGGTAGCCAACCCTTTTGCCATCTCACGATATGTGGCTTCCGGTGCGTTGTTTGGCCATCTAGGAGTACGACTCGGATGGGTGCGACGAGATGAAGACGATGGCGGCAATACTATTGGGGGATTTCATGAAACTTGTGTAGCTTGGATGGGAAAGATGTCTTCAGCGCATAGATAAAATTTCCGGCAACGTCCGAGCTTCGTTCTTCGCGGTATTTTCTCCGATGAGTCGTAATAGAGTATGGTGATAAGATTAAGCTATGTATGAGCGTTGATTTCATCCTTTTTTATGGCAGCTCCATTTCCTACTTCGTGTATGCGGACGCCGACGCATGCAGGAGGAAACCCGGCTAGTTTGGAGCTGATTCATTCTTGATTTCTTTCCGATGGGTCACAACATAGAGTGAATGAGCTGCTGATTTCATTTTTGGTGAGCACTTGATCATATGATTGATGTTTAGACGCATGCTACAGGGATAAACATAGCTATGTAATTGGTGAAAAGTGTAGAGTAAATGCTAGAATTAATCACAATCTAAGCTGAAACTAATAAAATAAAATAACATAAATTATAGGTAGATTGATTCTATTTAGTTGATCAGATTTTTGATATTTAATATGTTGCATTAATCTGATTAGAGTAATAACTGAATAGCTACAATGTTATATACATAGATTTGTATGCAATTGTGTTTAATCTACATTGATGGTTATATAAACATAAGTACATGTGTGTTTACCGGCTGCACAACTTGTCAATGTATATAGATATGTAAGTACTAATTCATAAGTGAGTAAGTGTGATTAGTATCATTACTTATGTGCATAAGAATAATAATAATGATATGCCTATAATGATAAGTAAATTAATTGGGGAGAGCAATTGATTAATATGAGATATCAATGCTGATTTTTGGATAACTATCAAATAAAGATAATATCATATATGTATAAGGAGTTACAAAGTATGCACAAGTAATTGATTAAATACAACTATGGAGTTATATAACTGCTAGTCGGAAGTTGGGAAGGATCCTATATATATATATATATAAATATATATATTATGAATTGATTCATAAGTGATTTAAAAGAATGATCATTTTACTTGACCAAATGAACTACTTGGATCCTTACATGAAATCTGAAATGTATAATTAATAAGCCTACCATGGTCGGACCAAATTAGAAATGAGTATATATATATAAGTGAATTGATAGAATTTAATTGGATAATGATTAGGTTCTCGATTGACTGATTTGGTCATCAATTGAGAACTCAAACTGAGTCATCAACTTTGGCATCTATGATGTGTTGCTAAAAAAGTTCATCGAAAGAGTGGTTAGAATGGGACGCCTTTCGATCCTCGATCGAAAGCTCAAACTGACATTAGTCATAATAAGACATTGGAAAAAAAAGATCGATTGAAAAAAAAAAAATCATTGAGTAAGTCAATCAAGTGGAAGTTGTTTTATCAGATGAATTTTATTGAATCCGAATTTTGTTATGGTGTTCAGAAAGTATTCTATTGTCAATATCATTAAGAGGGAATATAATTTATAAATGTCATAAAAAAAGAGATGAGGATTTATCATATTGTAATTTTGAATTTGTCGCAATTCTACATTATATATGACGATGAAAAAAAAAATGGAAGCGCCAAAAAATTCGACTAGCATGATTTGGCATGTGAGGCGTTTAAGTAATATGCAGAGAAGTCATATGTGAGTTAACGGATATGCGAAGAAGCGGTCCTTATCCTTCCGAACTTTTAAGAACAAATTTTGAGGACGAAATGTTTTTTTATGGATGTAGTATTGTGAAGGCCTAATAAAAGAAAGGCCCGAAAAAAGATAGTTGGCAAATAAAAAAAGGGAAAGAAGGAGAGAGAAAACACATCTCGTTCATCCCTCCCCCTTCTCTCCATCATAAGAACCAGAAGAAGAAAAGGGGCAGCCACTCTTTTTCCCATCTCACGGTCTGTGGCTTCCGGTGCGTTGTTCGGCCGTCGGGGAGTACAACTCAGATGGGTGCGATGAGACAAAGACGATGGCGAAACTATTGGGAGATTTCACGAAACGTGTGTAGATTGGATGGGAACGATGTCTTCAGCGCATAGATAAAATTTTTGGCGACGTCCGAGCTTCGTTCTTCGCGGTATTTTCTCCGATGAGTCGTAGTATAGTATGGTGATAAGATTAAGCTACGTATAAGTGTTGATTTCATCCTTGTTTGACGGCAGCTCCGTTTCCTACTTCGTGTACGCGGACGCCGACGCATGCAGGAGGAACCCCGACGAGTTCGTAGTTGATTCGCACCTGATTTCTTTCCGATGAGTTACAATATAGAGTGAGTGAGCTGCTGATTTCATTTTCAGTGAGCAGTTGATCATATGATTGATTTTTAGACACATGATATAGGGATAAACATAGATGTGTAATTGGTGAAAAGTGAGAGTAAATGCTAGAATTAATCACAATCTAAGCTGAAACTAATAAAATAGAATAACATGGATTATAGGTAGATTGATTTCTGTTTAGTTGATCGGATTTTTGATATTTAATCTGCTGCATTAATCTGATTTAGAGTAATAACTGAATAGCTACGATGTTATATACATAGATTTGTTTGCAGTTGTGTTTAATCTACATTGATGGCTATATAAACATAAGTACATGTGTGTTTAGCGGTTGCACAACTCGTAAATGTATATATATATATATATATATATATGTATATATATATATAAGTACTAATTCATAAGTGAGTGTGACTAGTATCATTACTTGTGTGCATAAGAATAATAATAATGATATGCCTATAATGATAAGTAAATGAATTGGAGAGAGCAATTGATTAATATGAGATATCAATGATCATTTTTGGATAACTATCAAATAAAGACTATATCATACACATATAAGGAGTTACAAAGTATGCACAACTAATTGATTAGATATAACTATGGAGTTACATAACTGCTAGTCGGACGTTGGGAAGGATCCTATATATATTATGAATTGATTCATAAGTGATTTAAAAGAATGATAATTTTACTTGACCAAATGAACTACTTGGATCCTTCCATGAAATCTGAAATATATAATTTATAAGCCTACATATGGTCGGACCAAATTAGAAATGTATAAATTAGACGTATGATCATATATATATATATATATATATATGAGTGAACTGATAGAATTTAGTTGGATAATTATTAGGTTCTCGACTGGGTGATTTGCTCGGACTAGGAGGACACGACGAGGTCGACCGTATCCGAGGTGAGTGGGACTTTCTATAAGCCTAGAGCAATACCACATTGTTGTGGTCCAGTATATTCATTTCTTTAGCTCACTTGATTAATTATGTTAATAATGTGATGATCTTTTGAGCTATTGTCATGATATATTTGTTTTGGTCTTTCTATGTTTTCACAGTTTTCGTGATGAGATTTTTATGGATTCAGATGTTATGATATTATTATCTTACCTCGGATTTTGTTTCTTAATGCATGATTGCGTGTTGGATATGAATTTTGTGTATAAATGTATTTTGTTAAATATGAAATAATATCCTAATGATATTATGACATCATCATGCATTTACATTAGAGCATGCATGGTGACTCGCGTGGGAACGAGGGCATGACTCGCGTGAGAGCGAGATGATTTACTTATGTTGGATCATGGTGACGAGAGAGCAATTTGAGGCCACAACCTACGACTACACGGGATGTTTAACCTCTCAGGAGGATGAAATGATGTGGATGTGTGATTATGGAGACGAGATTGGGACCTTTGGGCAATCACAGAGCCACGCTGTGCGAGCCGTTGGACCTCTCATGGATGAGATGGGACCTTTGGGCGGGCACAGAGCGTAGGCTATGTGGGTCGTTGGACATCCCAGACCGAATGTGTGGATTGATGAGGTGGTGTCATGACACGTAGTTCAGCTCATACATAGCATGTTTTTAACTCTTGCATTTGATTGCAAGTATTTTCATTATATAAAGCTATATATATTTGGGTGTGTTCTTCCGATGGATTTATTTTTCAGATGTTTAAATATTTTATGGCTCCATTATTTCACTCACCGAGCCATTTATGCTCACCCCTCTTATTATTGTTGTTTTGTAGGTGAAGAGGAGAAGTTACTCCTCGAGGATTGATGTTATAGCTCTTATGTGTGTTCCCCGGGCTAAAAAGGGAAAATAATTAGGTAGTGTGTGAATGTGAGAGTTTGGAGAGGTGTAGACTTATATTCTTGTCATATTTATAGATCTTTACATATTCGTCGGACCCTTGTGCCCATTTAGTCATTATTATGTTGTCGGAGTATTGTGAACTCCTTGTTTGGGCATTTGGCCCTTTACTTTTATCTGCTTTTATTCTATTTCGTTCATATGATTCGGGCTTGGCCCATTATACATGTTGTATATGTCGCATGGATTAATTTTTAGCAAATGTCATGCCGAAATTTTCAAAAAAATTGAGAGTGAGTTTTATTTTTGACCCATTGGCCTTTTTATATTTAATCTGTTAGAATTATTTCTAACTGTTGTAAATCGAGTTTGAATTTGATTTAGTAAAATGTCGTAACACCCCTTGCCGCATCTCAAGCGTCGGATTCGGGGCGTGACAACGACACCTTGAATGCCGAACATGTATAATGTCTAAATTGATAAGGGCCGCGTCCATGGTTAGGAAAACGGACAACGTCGAACGTCTTCTCAGATCACAATCGAAGAGGACGAAAACGGACTGCATCACACCTTCACACATGTCGTGTTCCTCGACGGCACCAGAGCGAAAGACATAGTGAATCAACAGATGCATCATCTTTGGAAGCGAGTCGTGTACCTCTTAAAGTGGTCGTGGCATCTCTAGAATAGCATTGTGCCACGTGATAGGTTGTGCTTTTGGAAGGCATTACAAATGGAAACTTGATATAGGAAGAGTATAATGATTTTGTGGGAAAGAATTATGAGGTAGGGAATTTAATAATTTTTAAAGTTTGATTTAAAATATTAAAATGAAATACATTAATTAATAGTATAGAGAGTTAAGATAGATTGTTTATTAAACTTTTGTCAATTTTATATTTCTCTATTTGCATGATATGAGTTTTTTTCATTCTCCGTTACTTTTTTAGCTCATCGTCCATTGCACAAAGAATTATTATCCCCAAGTACTTATTGTTAAATTAGTTAAATTAACTATCAATTATTTCAAAAATTTATCTTTAGAAGAATTTCATTATTATATTTATATTCTCAATATTCTCTTGTAGTGATATCTTACAACTTTATAGTCTAGATCAATTTAATGTGTGAGTCATTAAACAAAGAATATTTTTAATATCATAAATATGTCAAGATTCGAACTTAAGACTTCTCGATTGCTTTAGTATTATGTTGATACGATGAATGACCTATCGTCTTAAAAGCATATTTGCTTACTTATTAGGAAGAGGCTCATTAATCATTAGAAAAAAAAGAATATTTAATGCATTCATAATGTAGATATTCTTATCTATTGTTTTTGTATTTTCCATTTTTATTTCTTGATTGATTGACATGTATGTTATATGCATTATACTAAAAAATATGTTACACACTCCTTAATTCCTAATCATTATATTTATATTCTTAACAATAACGACTATTGTAAGGAAGTTATATATGTAACACCCTCACTTTTTAAATGAATAATAATTAAAATATAAAGTAAGGGTAAAATAAGATATGATATGATTATGTTAAAAAAATGATAAGTATATGAGTCATAGTCAAATTGTTATCTCAATGCCTTTTCTTATCAAATTAGTAGTTCTAATCTTATACAAATTAGTTCCTCATGAAAATTCTTAGTCACATGCAAAGTTGATTTAAAGAGTTCATAATCACATACAAGCTCATCCTTAAAGACACTTAGTCATATTCAAATCTATAATTTAAGAAACTAATATTTGATTCAAACTCTGTTTAGATGGACTTTCTTTCCTTATAAATAGGACTCAAACCATTTCCTCCTTTCACAACCTATCTCTCTATCTCTAGTGGAGGGGGAGTTCAAGGGGATCAACATCGAGGGGGAAGAACATCAATCCAGAGGAGGAACAAGATGGATAATCTAGGGCAAAAAATGAATTAAAATGAGATAATTTGATCACATCAATGAATGTAATTAGGATCATTAGAATGACTCAATTATCAAGGTATATAATTGGAACAATAAGAGGATTATTTATTTGGTTTTACATTAATTAATAACTAGAAATAAGATAATGAATGAAAGGGCATTGCATTAGAAATTTCTCTTTCTTGGAATTAATTAGCTTTGGATAATTCAATAGTTTTCTACATATGATTAGACTTCAGAATAGAGATAATAAATTCACACATGGTATTAGCACCCCGAATATAGATCACATCCTTCGTGACTCGATTTGCAATTCATTGAAGATAGTATAAGAGAAGACACGAAATAGATCGTGTCAATTTCCTCACGTAGGCCACATCCCCTCAAGTGATGGAAAACTTTATTATTTGATTATGTTTCCATTGTACGCAATGTTTGATTGTATTGACTTGATTTGATGCACAATGCAGTTCTAGTTGCCCTTAAACGATAACCTAGCTCGTTCATGAATGTAGTTAAAATTTTTTTATGATTGTGATTGAAGTTATGCATGAAGAGAATTACCATCTCATCAACTAAAAGGATTTATCCCTACTATTAATAAACTCTAAATGTGAGATAACTTCCTCTAAGAAAAAAATGAGTTCTTTGTGAACTATTTAATTTATTTTGGATCAAGCAGCCCATGGCTTAGCTAGCTATATATACTAGGGTCAGGGCTAACCAAAATATTCTAAGCACTGGTAAAGATTCTCTATTGATTGTCATGATTGACAACTTAAGACAAGATAAATAAATGAAATAAAAAATTATTCTAAGTTGAGCACATAGGATAAAAGACATCAATGATGCAATTGATGTTCATACCACTGATAGATAATGATATTAGAATGAAAGATGTAAGAAATATTAATAAAAGGATTCCAAAGAAAAGGAAACAATAAGATTTTCATTGATTATCCCTTTTGCTTATCTCCTTTATTATTTAGGTTAAAGATGACAAGACATGTTCGGTTAAAGGTCGTTGAACCCTATATGATCTCCCATACAAATTCAATTATCATGTATCAAGAGTTTGAATAGGTAACGATGGCGCAAGTGGTGATGTTGTTCATGGTGATTTGACTTGCACATGTAATATGTCATGATTAAGTTTGAGATCTAGGTCATGTAATAGAATTATGATTAGTTAATGATTTTTTTATTGAGTCCATTAGTAAGTTCATGTTATTCGTGAATTTGTATATTAGGTTTTATTTACAAGTATAAATGAAATTTAATTTAAAGTATTGGCTTCTGCATGAACCGATGAATTGTGTCAAAAAATTTAAGTCAAAGAGGTAAGTCTGTTGCATCGACAAAAGAGCATTCTGCTAGATGGCAGTGTGTGCTTTTGAGGGCTTATAGATATAAATACGAGAGGAGGTGGAGGGAGTCGAGGGATACTATACAAAGAAATCACTATTAACAATTGATCATATGAAATTCATTGAAAATAAAATTTACGACAATATTTGCGTCCAATATTAACTAAAAATGTGACCAAAATGAGTTGTGTCTCAAAGAAAATGTTTTTGGAATCACTCAATATCAAGCCGAAGAGAGGTTTGATTCAGGTTAGTTCGATTGAAGCAAACCAATTTAGTTGGAAGATCGTGTAAATGTTAAAATAGGAATGCATCGTCTATAAATCAGGGATTGGGATGATTTAACAAATCAAGCTAATGTGCCTAAATAACATTGCATAGTTGTAAAAAAAAGTTAATAAAAATACTTCATAAAGTTTCATTTTGATTAAGCACAAGTGCCTTCTTTTGTAATAACTTCAATTTGAAAAAAATGATTATTTTATTATGATAAACAATAGAATTACAAAATAAAAGAAAAAGAACATCCCAAGACACATCATAGTTTTAAATTCACTAAATATAACGCCCCAAAAGCACACTCTGTTACGTGACAAAATGTCTGCTTGGAAATGCTAACACATCTATGTTATGTTGTGACTATATGATTGACTATTACAACAAAAATGAAAAATAATAAAAAAAAACTAAAACTCTTTTAATTATAACATGTGAAAGTCTTAAGTCAACAATAAATATAAAATGTCTCCAAAACTAAATCATAACTAACATAATCCATAAAATGTTACAACTCAATAGAAGACTAAACTAGGAGACACATCTAGGCCAAGGCCATCATATATGTGCATGCATCATCTATCACGAGTACTAGTTGTCGCACACGTCACTAGCCAACATATCTTTATAGATCAATCACATGTCAGATCCAATATAAAGGAGGCAATTCTTCTGTGAGCTATGACGCCCACTATGTAAGGCATAATATATAGATATAATCCTATATGAGAAATAAACTAGGACAATATCATAAGACATTCAAATATCATTAATCCTCAATCATCAATACAATATATCATCTTTGTTTTATTTGCATACAATGCTATACAACACTTTGAATCATTTTTATGCATGTTTTTGCTAATTTTATTTTATGCATGCTATAGACCAATGCTCTGGATCAATTCTATGTTCAATGTAATACTTTAGTTCTATGTGGATTATCTTGTCATCTTTAACTTATCACATTAGTGACTTTGAAAGGTGACTTTGAAAGGGGCTCATAAGCTCTTTGAGGTTTGCCAATAAAAAGATCAGTGGCGGTGCACAAACCACGATAGACACAAGGAGAAGAATGCTCGAGAATCCTCTTGATTGCAAGACGGAGAGAAGACTAGGCAAGAGAAATTAATCAGCCACTATTCTATCAATCCCAAACAATACATTGATATAGCTATGACTCTCAAACTATGCAATGCATGAGAATATCAACATTTTATTTAATGAATATGACTGACCCTTATCTTTTCATAAATGTCTTTAACATTCATGGAGATCCACATCAAGGGTTTACAATAAATATTAGAAAAACAATTCACATTGCCAAACCGACACGGGTCGTATTTGGTATGAATATGGGTTGTATTCAACAGTTCTTTTCTCGACAGCCATGTCGAGTCGGGTTATGAACAATGTTGTGTTAGGGGGTGACACGCGTCGTGTTTCATCCATGCATTAATAATAAACTCTTTCCATCGTGGGATGCGATTAGGGTCACATCCGACCTCTAACATGGATTGTGCCCCAATTATAATTTAATTCTCTAATTAAAATAATCCAATATGGGTTGCATTAGGACAGCGGATCGTGTTCGACTCAACCATGAGCCGTGTTCCACGATTGTACAATTATTAGTATTTCTTCGGTGGATAGAGTGCATGTTCGAGAAGAACACAAATCATGTCTTGTCTAATACTTCATTGTTTTATTTAATTAACTTGAGATACATTTTTTTGCATCAGTGTGACACGCGCTGTGTTCGGTATCCCTAAGGTTGTGTTCGGTCCCTACGGACACTGGTCATGTCCGAGGAGGATGCGACCTGCATTCGACTGTCTAGACCGAATATTCATTAATTTTTCGATGAATTTAACTCCAATTTCAATACAAAATCTATATTACACCATTATCTCTGAATAATCATATCATTTAGGTGGCTAAACAAAGATCAAAAAAATCATAATTTTGATAATTAACTATTCATATATATGGGTTAATTCATGAGAGGCATATATATCTAAGGGATTCATCTATGTACATATCTTGTTCATTGATTATTATCGGTGTTTGTGTCTCCTAGTGTTCCTTCTCTTTATCTTCTAATCTTCTTCTCCTTCAATAGGATTGTGGTTGATCAATGTTGTATCATCTTGATGTCCTTTGAGATCGAGATAGAGAGAGAGAAAGAGGGCAAAAAAAAGAGGAGAGAGAAAGAGAGGGAGAGACATGATAATAACCTTTGAGAAAATTTTGTAGAATAAAAGTTTATATAAAGGATACTAGAGTTTCAAATTCGATTAAAATAAGATCAAATTTGAAATTCTGAATTAACTAAAATTAGGAGTCTAATTCTGATAGGTGCATTCGACATTAATGTTGGTGCATTTTTTTTTTGTTTGACGTCGGATGCTACACTAAACCAAGTTTTTATTATACTTTTATTTCCCAAAACAAAGTCCAAAGATACATTTTACTTTTTTGCATTTATCTGTTCTTTGTATTGAACGGTTTGTTAATTAAGTTTGGTCGATTTAAATTGTTCAAATTATTTTTTATTGGATTTGATAAATCCACTCCTGATTTGAGGTTGATCCAAAAAACTATAAGTTGTTGGTCGATGGTCAGACAAGCAAACAACTATGGCGAGGAATGATCATGCAAGCCGGGCCCTTTCTCTATTTTGTGCCCCGTTTTTTTCTTTTATTTTAATAAGAAGCCTTGTCATGTTGAGTTTGATTCAATTTTCAAATTTAATCTTTATTAAATCGATTGGATCAGATTGAATCATCAAATTATTCATTTGTTTTTTAAAAAAATTGAATTGTTTTTCACAATATTAGTATTTAATTTTACTATTTTCAAAACTCATTTTTCAAGCATTCAAAATAATTTGCAAAGATAGATTTTTATTAAAAGAATTAAAGTAAAATTAAACCTCTTACATAGATCAAACTGATTTTATCTTTAGAAAATATATAAAAGATTAGATCATTCCAGGGAATTGAGTAAACATTTAAAAATTTAAAATTATATATGATCGAATTATTTTGAGTTCGACTCCATCAATAATTTAACTTAACTAAAATTAGGTCTTCAAATCGTCCGATTGAAAGTTTGAAAGAAAATATTGGGACATTTGAAAATATATATATATATATATATATATAATTAAAATTAGATGTGAAAAATATGGTGTAGTATATATCCTTACAAGATACGAGTGACCCAAGCTAGATCCGTGCACGTGCGCGTGAGCGTGCGTCCGTGGGCAGCGTGAGGTGGTGTGCGGATCCACGTACGCCTCCCAACGAGCGGTCATGCCTCCTCGCTCGTTACATTCTTAATATTCCCAACAGTACTAACTACTAATTTAATTAAAGATTTATTAGCAGTTACATCCACCTGCCGCATCACATACCCATGTATAATAATAATAATAATAATAATAATAATAATAATAATAATAATAATAATAATAATAATAATTTTATTGTTGATAATGCCTTGAATCTTAACTCAGTGGAAACTCATATGACCCCCTGCGCATCACAGCCGTCGAATATTTGGGGCGGCGAAGCCGCCCGTCCCCTACGGGGGTCTTCCTAAACTCGAAACCTAGACAGCCTTAGGGCTTATGTTTCCTATTTTATATTGAGAGTTCATATATAAACTCTCTAGGATTTGAGTTATTCTGCATCTTATATCATCTACTATTTTATCACATCAAAGAAAGAACTTCAGCCGCCGCCCGAGGACGTAGTCCAATTAAGGGTGAACCTCGTAAATCTGTGTGTCTTCTGTGTGTGTAATTTTCTCTCTCTCGTCAATTTTTATAACACTTATGAACTGAATTATAAAATGCATAAAGAATAAATTAATATTGTTTGGTATAAATAATTTGTGAATGTATATTTTGAGTTGAGAGGCGAGGGAGTTAGTATTCTCGAGTTCAAGTTTTGAAGTTATTGATTTGATCAAAATTTATCTTCATCGTCATCCGTCCGAACACTAAATTAGTCAGATGCTAATAGCACTGCACACCAATGAATTGTCATCGAAAAAATGCGTAGAGATTAAATATTGTAATAGCTATCGATATTTTTATTTATGTGCATAATAAAAAATATAAATCAACAATAAAGGAATTTTTTATGATTGGAAAAAAAAGTTTAACAATAAATTTGAATATATTGAAATATTGAATTAAAGTATATCGATGAGAGCTAACTAGATGGGAAGATGTATAATTCGTAAGTTGCAGAAAACTCAATTAATTCCAAGATCTTGGATTCTGTGGGGGCATATATATGATATATGATATATGATATATGATATATTGCAGTGCAATGATTGATTCCAGGATCCACAGGGAAGTGCATGCAGTCTGGAGCAGCATGACTGATCGATCTGGCAGCTGGCAGATGATTGGAGTCAGATCTTGGTGCACTTGTTGGATTCAATCTAAATCTATTAATTGATTGAATGCATGCGACCGGGGGCTCCATGCATATATGTATATATCATCGGCCTAACGGCCGGACGAGAGAGAGAGAGAGAGAGAGAGAGAGAGAGAGAGAGAGAGAGAGAGTATTACAGCTATCTATCTACGATATATGGACAGGAAGAGGAGAGAGAGTGTGTATTACAGCTAGTTAGCTATCTGCGATATATGAAGAGGGAGAGGAGAGAGATGGAACCTGAATACATCCATGCACTTCCATGTGTACGTCCATACGATATATATATATATATATATATTCAACTTCAAGGGTCAGAATCTGTGTGCGGGAACAATTTCATTTATCTAATTAATCAAACTCGATCTATTAGTACATAGCTAGATATATACATACTTTTATTCGATAATATTGTAGTACTTATTTAATTAGGTAATATTGTAGTACTTATTTTATTAATTTTAAAATATTAAATATATAATAAATTTAATAATTTATAATAAATTATTTAAAAAATAATAATATTATATTTATCGTAGATCTAACATCTAATAATGAACATAATAAATAATACGATGTTACTTACTTAGATAGCATCTTTATTTTTTATATATAGAGAGAGAGCATGCTCTAAAATAATTAATTTATCATTAATTTTTGTCGTCGGATTCGATTGCTTATTTTGAAACCATTCATTAATTGGTATTACTCGTACTCACGCATATTTCATTACTACTATTATGTTTGCTTATATATATATATATAGCTCTAGCAAGATTCTTAGCATGCAACTAGCTATCGATGTATACATAACAACAATATGCAAGTCACGAAAAGGTTTCATTAATTTTGCATGTCTCTAATGTAAATACATATATGTGGCTATATGTCGATCATGCACAATGTGTAGTGGTATAGTTTGGGACGCAATCAAGCTACAATTTGCAAGGCCCGGCCGTCCCTAAGTTTAGCCTCTTTGCTTCGGGAATACCCGTAATTTAATTTGGGTATGTATGCATGTATAAATATGAACATGTCCGTAAACTACGGCCAACAAGTAGACAGTACCAGTGGCTTGTAAGATACAAGAAAACCTTCACTGTCTTGTGACACAGGAGTTGAGTATTGAGTTAATTTTTTTAATTGATTTCTTGAGTTATTTGCATCACAACAACAAATGATTATTAAGGACACATTTTATTTTATTTTATGGTAGATACAAATATTACGTCTTCTAGTTCACTATTAAAACCGCCTAATACTTATATTGTCCCAAAAACTTGTAAGGGCATTACTATCGACGCTAACATACAAATACTATAACAACCGAGTTTTTTAATTAATTAAAAATCATCTCAATTACTTTAATTTAATTTTTTTTCATATTTAATAATAGAGCCCTAGTTATTTAAAATTGTTATAAAACCCTGGAGAACTCTTATAAATAAATAGGTAGAAAAAAAATCTCTCTAAAAATGAAACCCTAGCCGTCAGGTGAGTGCTCTCCCCTCTCCTCTCCTCTCCTCTCCTCTCCTCTCCTCTCCTCTTCTTCTCCTATCTTCTTTCTTCTCTATCTGAAGCTTCAACTATGGAATTGGTGTCAGGACAAGGTGACGCAGAGGACAACGTGCGGAAGGAGAGAGACAACCCAAGGCGTGATACCTATAGAAGATAAAAGTATGTAAATGGCGGATTCCCTTAGAATAGATCTTCATGATAGATCGATATATGCTAGGTCTTCTATTGACATTATTGACTGATTTTATATGATTATTTCGTGCTATGATTTTGGTTTTAACTCCCATGACGAATCTATAATTTTCTGTCCTAGAAAAGTTCCTTCACATGATAGATTGATTAGAGAGATTCGTTCATAATTATAATATGTTTATAATGTAGATGTTAAGGTAAAAAACTGGAGAAATATGTAGTGTTAAATATTTCCATATATTAGTGTAACTTTAGGAAGGAATCTCGGATTGATTCGGAGAAGAAAAGGGACGGCGTTCGCCTAGAAAATTTCCGTCACGACCGTGAAGGATGTATCACGGGCCGTGACGGAGGGAATCGGACGGACGGCACACGGATTTCGCCCCAGAAATTCCCCGTCACGGGCCGTGACACACCTGTCACGGACCGTGACACACCTGTCACGGGCCGTGACAAGCAGTCGACGACAGCGACAGCTGCGAGGATGGACGAGATGACGCCCAGAAGCCCCATCACGGCCGTATTGAAGGCGTCACGGGCCGTGATGGAGAGTGTCACGGCCGTGACCACGTGATTACGGGTCGTGACGAAGAGACGAGACGACCGTAATGAACCCTGACGACCGTAATGGCTATCCCGAGAGGATTTCGGTCGACCCGTATGAATGGGTACGACCGTAACGAGCCGTGACCATCACCGACCCTGCTATGTCACGGCCGTGACAGGATTGTCACGGGCCATGACTATGTTGAACGTAACCACATGCCCGATTACGGCCGCGATCAAATCACTGACCGTGACCATGCATCACGGGTCGTGACAGTGCATCACGGGCCGTGACACCGTAGTCATGGGCCGTGACACAGTTGTCACGGGCCGTGACAAGATTGTCACGGGCCGTGACATGTTACCAGATTTCATTTTTGCCAAAGTTAGTTTTATTTTCATGATGATAGTGCTTGTATTTATTGACTGAATATGAATTGATGATCGGTGTAGGTTTATGTATCTTTGAACGATAACCTAGCTCAAGATAGGATTTAAAAGTTGAATTGATTGTGATTGAACTTGACCTTGAAGAGGAGGACCCCCTCGGCTATTGCGTCCCTTAGGGGACTATTGTTATTGCGTTCCTTCGGGAACTATTGCGTCCCTTCTCCAGGGGACTATTGCGTTCCTTCGGGAACTATTGTATGGACATGGAGACTTGGCCAGAGAGAGGCCCACATCGGCACCGAGGGGATAATCCGAATCTTCTTGCATTGTAAAGGCTCACATTGATTGATATTGAATGTTTCATATAAGACAAGATAAATAGAGAATGATATTGATGATGACTTAAGTATATTGAAAGGAAAGTATATGGACATCGCCAGCTGAGACATGAATTGCTACTTTTGTCATCTATGGATTATTGAGATTGAAAGATAAGGAATTGTTCCCATTGATATATTGAAATTGTTAAGTATAGTTAATTGATATTCATGTCTCATATTATCCTATTTATGCCTTTTACATATTGAGTGTCAAAACTCACGGGAGGTTTTATCTCCCCTGCTTATTCGATTTTGCAGGCCGCCCTGAGGATATCTCGGTACTGATGATGGTGTTGATGATGATGCAACTCGTGATGGTCTACTTGCACATGGCAAAAGATCATGGTCTAAGATTAAGTCTTGTGTTTTTATCAAGGAATGAATGATGAACTCTATTGTTTTAGTATTATGTTATAGTTTATTGTTGGATGATAGTCTCTAATTGGAATTGATGAAACAGACTGAGTATTTTATATATAGTAGAGGTGTGTAGTTTTCATAAATAGTATTTGTATGATGTGGCCCTTTAGTTGATCAGTCAATGGTCAAACTACAAGTAATAATATTGTGTGGTAGCGTCTTCAAAGTCAAGATTATTATCAGGTGGCAAGGTCTGATTTGGGGGCGTTACAAATACGCTAAGAATAATGTAGTGTACTAGTACAAGAATATCGATATTTTTTAAGTATAAAAAATATCGATATTTTCTATACAAGTGAGTAATGATCGTAACATTATTTTCTCGTGTGTTATACGCTCTGCTAAAAATATATTACACATTCCTTGCCCCGCTATAAAATACATCATATTAAGTGTCGAGATCCTTTACTGTTAGAGTGGAATAAGGTTTTACTGTCCAATTATAATAAAAGCTTTTTGTGAAGATAAGATCTATCATAATCATTATATTAGATCGACACATAAACATTTTAAAAATTGACTTGTACATATTTTCAATAGGTGAAACATCAATATTATATTCATGTCTTTCTCAATTATCTCCTTATGATCAATGACCTCATCAATTTTTTTATGATCAGTTCGAATAATCTGCTCAATTAATTTTTTTTTTGCATTATTAATTGTTCTTTTTATGTGTTCCGAAAAGAAATTCCATTAAAATTAATATCTTGATTAACAATTAATGAGAAGTAAGATTTATCATTTTATTAATGTAGCATAGATGTGAAAAGTTATATCTTTCCTAAGTTATTATCAAATTTGATTCTTTTGTATTTAGAAATTCATATATACACAATCACAATTAAATACACGAAGGAAAGTATAATAAATAGATTTATCATATCAAGTAAAATTGTCGATGACTTCTTAATTAACTAATACACAAGTAAAATTGTTAATATATGTTGTTAACATAAGAACACCTTTATATGCAACATTAATATATAAACCCCAAGTACAAAAATAGTTTGTCATGGTAGCATTTAATTATATTCAATCATCTTTCGAATGCCCACAATTAATCTTTTTTCTCACTCCTAATTTTAAAGTTATCGAAACACTTACACACTACATGCACAAGGACAATATTATGCATGCTTATTAATTATATTTGATTTGTGATACCGCAATGCATGTGTTGTATAGAGTTTACTTTTCTTGTATATATATGTAGATAATATATAATATGGGGCGGGTGATCCAATGAGAAAGACGTTGAAGATTTAATGTGGAAGGGAAAAATAAACCGTTCGCTGGCGTTTTCTATTTTCTGAAACAGTAGAGGTGTACAGTAGTATACGGTATACTGCTGCATATGCCTTCACCAGAATACCAGATTCATATCTGGCTACATAATTCTTTTATTTATTTACTTGTCATTTTTTCTTCATTTTTTTTGTTCTCTTACGTCTTATAATAATTGCGATGTGATGTTAGTTGGCAAATCATTGACACCAAGTTGGGCAATGTGGAAGCATACGGACGACCAGTTTCGTATATATACGTTCTACAGAGTACAGTACTCATCGCCATCACTACCCTACTACTTTAATTTCCATATATATAGCTTGAAACAACCAAGTATAATCTAAGTTGTAAAAAAACTTTAGGTTGCTAGAAATAATGTAGTCATATAGTTTGCCGCATACGTACAATAATACATCAACTAGAGGTGACAATATATAGTTAACTAACTTAATTAGAGAAGATGCAAGGCTAATAATTCGACTTAATTGTCTATAATTAAGTTAGTATTGTTGATCTAAGTTGTAAAAAAAACTTTAGGTTGCTAGAAATAATGTAGTCATATAGTTTGCTGCATACGTACAATAATACATCAACTAGAGATGATAATAGTTAACTAGCTTAATTAGAGAAGATGCAAGGCTAATAATTCAACTTAATTGTCTTTAATTAAGTTAGTATATGTTATGAAAAATAGGCGAGAGAAATCAACACAGAGAAGACACACGGATTTACGAGGTTCACCATTAATTGGGCTACATTCTCGGGCGACGACTAGAATTATTTCTTTGATGTAGAAAAATAGACGATGATACAAGATACAAAATAATCCAAATCCTAGGGAGTTTATATATGGACCCCAATACAAAATAGTGAGACCTCCGTATGGGACGGGCGGCTTCATCGCTCCAAATATTCGACGGCTATGATGCACAGGGATCATATGAATTTTCACCGAGTTAAGATTCAAGGCATTATCAATAGTATATATTATTTTTAAGTTGTCACTCAAGGGATGGCCGTACCGAAAATCAAATTAGTATCGTTTTGATTAATTTAGTGTCGTTTTGAATCGCGCAAATTGATCGAGTTATGAAGGTGAAGTTTCAAGTAAAAATTGAAACTTAAATATGAAACCATGTTTAATTAAGTCAGAAGAAAGTATACAGTATGGATTATATATGTGACTACGTATATAGTAGCTACAAGTACAATAAATGCAGTTGCAAACTTTAGTCTCTACATGCATGGAAACTTATCCTTGGTCGTCGCCTCGCCTTATCTTTGCCATCTCATCATCAAATGCATGAACATGCAACTTTGCCAATATCGAGGTGCTGCCATATGCTTACATTATCGATCCTCGCCAGTGGCGAATTGAAGTAAAGGAATTGGATCAAAAAGGAGGAGGAGGAGGTATATATCCAAATAATAGAACTAGTCAGAACTCAGAAGAGAATTAAAGGAATTGAATCAAAACGGAGGAGGAGGAGGAGAGAAGTAATCACGAGTTTAAATTTTAGAGTCATTAAATTTAGTTAGAGAAATTTATTTTTATCTTTTCATCTCGACTTTAGATTAATGAAATGTTAGTAGCTCTGGACACCGAAGACCCTCGGGACTAAAAAAAAAGAGGAGGAGGAGGTATATCCAAATAATAGAGCGTAGTCAGAACTCAGAAGAGAAGTGTACCTCTTGCTGCTACACACAGATGCATCTGCCATGCATGCATGCATGTAAATACTACTCACAGCCTGATCAGATGACCTAAAGTTTCAGCATGCATTCAAGTACGTAGCTTCCTTACAGTGTTTCGTACACATGACATCCATCCTTCTCCCTCTGGCGGATTCCTCATCCAGTCAACAACAACTGCCTCTCTCTCTCTCTCTCTCTCTCTCTCTCTCTCTCTCTCTCTCTCTCTCTCTCNGCTCACAACACTATATAAGGGCACACGGGACACCGCAAGGATTCACACCACCACATACGCAACATTCTCCCTCGAGTCCCTATTGAGTCAGTCTTCCTGCAGCTAATTGAGAGAAACTTTAGTAATCAAGATGTTGAAGAAGAGCTTTCTGCAGGCGTTTCTGAGGAAGTGGAGGAAGCTAAGCGCAGAGGCCGTGGCGCGCGCGGGCCACGAGTACTCCGGATGGAACCGGCTAGGCAGCTACGCCGGAGGAGACCAAGAGAAGGCGGCGGCGGCCGCAGCGGCCATCCCCAAGGACGTGCCGAAGGGGCACATGGTGGTGTACGTCGGGGAGGAGCGCCGGCGGTTCGTGATCAAGGTGGCGTTCCTGGAGCACCCGCTGTTCCAAGCGCTGCTGGATCGAGCACGGGAGGAGTACGAGTTCAGCCCGGACGCCAAGCTCTGCATACCCTGCGACGAGACCGCCTTCGTCGGCATCCTTTGCGCCGTCAGCTCCGTGTACAAGAAGAGGATCTGGTTCTGCAACTGATGAAGTCGAATAATATCATCATATTTAATTTAATTTATTTTTCTTCTTCTTCTTCTTCTTCTCTTCTTCTCTCGAGAAGATGATGTCAGTCGTCAGTCAGGATCAGTAGTGTCATATTTCAAATTGCCAACTAGAGCTACATATTTTGGACGAGGAGAGAGAGAGAGTGAGAGAGAGAGAGAGAGAGAAAGAGGTGTGTAAATCGAGTTATTGTACAAATATCAATAATTGATGTCTTCTTGATCTCTTAGATCATGCATATTAGCTTGTTAGGTTGCTACTTGGGATCATACTAGCAAAACCTCAACTCATGATTTGTTATTGTTTCATGATGTTGTGCTTGGCTTATCAAGATTGGCTCACGAGCTCAACCAGCCACTTATACCTGACTTAAAATCAACCAATTGCATGAGGTGCTAAGACTAAGACATGCATAGTTGATATTATTATAGTTGGAGAAAATAGGGTTATTTTGGCTAACGCTCTCTCTAATCTTAAAATATAAATTAATCAATTTTAGTACTCGAACTCATTTCAATTTATCAATCTAGTCCTTCCATTAACTTTTATCCAAAATTCTATTAAGATAAATTTTCTAATAATTATGAGATTTCATTTTTATCCTTAATTCTTTAAAAAAACTAAAAAAATAAAGTAAGGATACAAATATTATTTAATAATTATTTTGAAATATATTGATCAAGTAGTTGGTTAATTAATTTTTAAATATTTTTATAAAATTTAAAAGGAAAGAGTAAATAGTCATTTCAAAATTAACTTAATAATTTTTGAAAAAAAAATTAATGGAAAGACTAGATTGATAAATCGAAATAAATTCGATGACTAAAATTGATAAATTTATAACTTAGAATTAAATACATAAAAAATTATAGTTAAGAGGTTGTTAGTGAGAATGCATGTAATGTGGCAAAAAAATTGGTATAGAAAATAGTTATATTTTGAACACAAAATAGGCCTACTTTGTATGAGCTACATACTACATTAAATTTGCACAAGAAGTTATACCAAGCTAAAGTTTTCTTAACTCAATTGACCGAACCACCGTGGTCCAGAAGCTACTTTGGGTCATCAATTAGTGACCTACTTCTAACTATTGCGAAGATATTTATATTTACAGTTTATTATTTTTTTTTCTACTTATCAATTTTTTTATCGCTGTCAGGGCAAAAGTAGATGAAATCCCAAAAAATATATTTTAACACATTTATCAGGAATATTCAAAGTCATGGAACTTTTCAGTGTGTTGCCAACAAGGTTTAAAATGTAATATCCACAAATGATACTAAGTCGATAGTTGCGCCACTTAATCAAATTGAGTCGAAAACATTGTAGATTGGGTCATTATCATGTTAAACCATTGCAAGATAATTTGGCCCATCAGGAACCAATTAATACACATATTAATACGAGTATTTGCATTAATTTACTCATATAATAATAATAATAATAATAATTATTATTATTATTATTATTATTATTATTATTATTATTATTATTATTATTATTATTATTATTATTAGTAGTAGTAGTAGTAGTAGTAGTAGTAGTAGTAGTAGTAGTAGTGGTAGTGGTAGTAGTAGTAGTAGTAGTAGTAGTAGTAGTAGTAGTAGTAGTAGTAGTAGTAGTAGTAGTAGTAGTACTATAATTTTATGTTAGAATTAAAAATAAAAAAAAAATATAAGATATTGGAAGCTAAGACAGAATTATTTATTCCATTATCAAAAATATAGTTCTGCTGAATTGTTTAGCAGATGCATTACACACGTATAGAATAGAAAACAATGGGAGATAAGTCCCTAGTTAAAAAAAATGAAAGAAAACATCACTATAAGGCTTCCATGCTTGATCACGTAGGAGAGTTCATATCATCATCATGCATGCATGCATGCAAATTAAAACTAGTAAAATTAAAATTAAATCTAGCAGATTGGAAGGGGTGCACCATCCCATTCCTTCAAGCACTCGAGCAAGGGATCGACCAATTTGCCCATGCAGACAGCGTCGAACACCTTGTCGAACTCCTCGCCCGGCGACCGGACCTTCTCCCCGGTGAGGAACCCTGCGCCCAGCTCCTCCCTCACGAACCTGTACAGAGGGTACGACCTGCACTCAACGATCCTGTTGGCGACGGCCGGCCTGCCGCCCTCCACGGCGGCCCTGGCGGCCTCCACCTCCTTCGGCAACACGGCCTTGAGCTCCTCCTCGAAGGCCGCAATCTTCTGGAAGATGGAGCTGCTCTGAACCTTCTCCTTCTCGCCATTGCTGAGGGCGTGCTCCACCAGGACCTGCCTCAACTTCTGCATCAGAGGATACGTGGCGCTGCAGGGGTCGTCGATGTAGGCGAAGACGTACTCGCGGTCCACGACTCGGATCAGGTCCTTCTCGCAGAACCTCGAGGGGTGGAGCTCCCCGTTGGCTCCCATGGTGAGGACGCGCTTGGCGACTTGGGTCACGGTGCTCTTCACAGCGCTCTTCAGGTTCTCCTCCAAGTGCCTCAGGTCGACGGCTTGGCAGAGGGCGACCAAGAAGCTGCAGGACATCAACTTCAGGATCTCCACGGCCTCCGCGGTCTTCCGCGCCGAGATGAGTCCGAGTGAGTTCACGTCTTGGTTGTGTTGCTCGGCGCTCTGGACGTGGTTTGTCACGGGGTTCGCGAGGAACTGGAGCTCGGAGCAGTAAGAGGCCATGGCTATCTCGGCGCCCTTGAACCCGTAGTCCAAACTCGGGTTGCGGCCGCCGGAGAGATTGGATGGCAGTCCGTTGTTGTAGAAGTCGTTGACGAGCTCGGAGAACTGGGCGAACATGAGTTTGCCGATAGCAGCAATCGCCAAGCGCGTGTTGTCCATGGAGACGCCGATGGGCGTGCCCTGGAAGTTGCCGCCATGCAAGGCCTTGTTCCTGGAGACGTCGATGAGGGGGTTGTCGTTCACGGAGTTGATCTCCCTCTCGATGGACTTGGTCGACGCCCGGATGACCTCAATCTGGGGGCCGAGCCACTGCGGCGAGGTGCGGAGGGCGTAGCGGTCTTGCTTCGGCTTCTGCAGGGGGTCGAGCTCATGGAGCCTCTTCGCCATCTTCATGTAGGAGCTGCCTTCGAGTATGTGCTCCATGATGGCGGCGGCCTCGATTTGTCCAGGATGGTGCTTCAGCTTGTGGGTGAGGTGGTCGGTGTACTCAGGCTTACCCATCATCACCTCGCAAAAGACGGCGGAGAGCACCTCTGAAAGGACCGCCAGGACGTTGGCCTCATAGAGCACCAGGGAGGCCATGCCCGAGCCGACGGCAGTGCCGTTCACGAGCGCCAAACCTTCCTTCGGTTGCAGCTCGAAGAAACCATTTGTGATGCCGGCGAGCTTGAAGGCCTCGGCGGCGTCGACGGCCTTGCCCTCAGAGGTGACAGCCTTGGCGTTCGGACGACCAGTCAGCATGCCGGCGATGTAGGACAGGGGGACGAGGTCGCCGGAGGCCGTGATGGTGCCCCGGAGGGGAAGGCACGGGGTGATGTTGTTGTTGAGGAGGCTGGTGATGGCCTCGAGGATCTCGAACCGGATGCCCGAGTAGCCCTGGAGGAGTGTGTTGATCCTGACGAGCATGGCGGCCCTTGTCGCCGATCCCGGCAGTATGTTTCCCGCGTCCTTACCGGAGCCAAAGATCCCGGCGTTGAGGAATCTGATCAGCTCCTTCTGGAGGGCTCCTCCTTGCTTGGTCCTCCGGTGAGAGGTCGCCCCAAAGCCGGTGGTCACGCCGTAGCTATCGGTGCCCTTGTTCATGCTCTCCATGACCCACTCGCTGCTCGCCCTCACCCGCCCCCTGGCAGCCTCGGAGAGCTCCACCCTGACGGACGACTGGGAAGCGGCCACCGCAGCCACTTGAGAGATCGTCAAGGCCGCGCCCTCGAGCTGCACGAGCGGCGCCCGGAACTCCTCCACCATGCGCTTCACCTCGTCGAGGTGGCTCCCGGCCATGGACTCGGCCGCGGCCCCCCAGTTCAAGGGATCAGCAGCTGAATTCTTGAGGCAGAGCTCATCGGCGTGGAACTCCATGATCGATGTATATGAACTGAGGGATCGAAGAAGTAGGAAGAGATGATAAGAGGAGATTGATCAGCTCGATCGATGAGTTGGTAGCTGCAGTGATGGTAGAGCTCGATCGATCGATGCTGCTTCTTCTTCCTGAGATGGGAATGGAGGGAGGTGAGATGTTTAAATAGGGACGTGTGTGGTTGTTGGTGTGCTGCATGCATGCAAGCGACCACGGCTTGCTTTGTTTGACCGGACCACCACCAAACTAGTAATTTGCATGGAGATGGTTAAGTTGGTTCCTTGTTCTTTCCTCCGGTCAGGTCAGTCAAAGTAGGTAGAGAGAGAGAGAGGGGTTGGTGGTAGAGATGCATGCATGGTGAAAATCATGTCTTAAAACCCGACTCGACTCGATTGATCGAATCGGTTGAATCGATGTCCGGAATTTAAAATGGGTCATTCAAAATTCGAAATTTTAATTTGATCGTTTTGATCCAGTCAAAATCCGAGTTGAACCGTTCACCCCGACGAATTTGATCAACCTGATCAAAAAAAATATTTTTTTAGAAAATAATAATAAAAATTTAGTTTATTTTTCTAGAGCTAAATAATATAAGTTGTCATATAAATAAGATTTAGAATAATTATGTTAAATAAAAAAATTAATGAATTAATCAAACATATTAGTATTTAATAGTTATCTTATTATTTATATTTTATCATTAAGCACTATTACAAATTATGAGTTAGAATTATAAAAATATCATATTATTATAATTAATAATATGTGCTTATGTATTTTTATTTAACATTTATTTTTTATTGTAGTGATCATTTTTTTTTACAATTTCTTTTTTCTTATATTAATTTATTAAAATTTGGTTTGTTTATTCGGTCCGATCGATTTGATCTGACCCGTCAAACTATCCGGATCTATGTCCGTGTCGAGTTTTAAAACATTGGGTGAAACGTTTAACGTGACCAGAAGACTTATTGTGGGTTGTTGTATGGCAATTATCATGAACTTTCAACGTAATCACGTAGCACAATTTGACCTAATTATTATGGACTTGTAGGGTACGCAGTTTTAGTTTCTTTTTTTCTATTATAATTATTATGTACCTTCTCCAACTCTAACTACCAAGCACAAATTAATATGACTCAAGTAGTCATTTTAATGTGGAATTCTTTTATTAGGTGAATGGTGTTACTTTTTTTCCCTAATAGATAAATATTACAATTATATAGTTGTAGTGGGCACACAACTTTGACTTCCTGGTCAAATTGCACAGATGACATGAACTCACATGTGTTCAGCCAAGGCCTAATAATTGATTTAATTTTCTCCCACCAACCACTGCAGCTATAGAATGACCAATTAATTAACACGGCCAAATCTTTGCAATTTTTTTTAAATTTGAAGTTAACCAAGAAATGATTTAAAACGCCTCAGCCCGTTAATTAAATTTGATTGGTACATCTAAATTGCAAATGTGTATTTTGAGTTAAAAGGTGAGAAAATTAGTAATTTCGAGCTCAAGTTTCGAAATTATCAGAGGAATTTCGTTCTACTATTTATCTCGACTCTGAATTAGTCGGATACTAATAACTTTGAACATCAAAATATCGAATGAGTACCAAAAAATGCCTCAACCAAATATTTCAATTAATAATTATTAATGATGATAAGATTAACTAGTAATATATAATTTATGTGATATATGAACCCAAATAAATAATTAACAGATGCACAATTGTTGCATATATGGGATGATCTTATTTTAAGTACACAACAAGAAAATGGTAAAATGACTCACTTCAACTCATGAAAGAAAACTTGAATTCAGTCTTTATTAATGAATATTCTGTGAAACTTGGCCTATCAATTAATCCTCTTAATTACTTATATATATTCTTAATTAATTAAGAGAATAAGAAATATATATAGTGTTTTTGGAGTACCATCTATTTCAATATCAATAATTAACAAACGTCAAATATTCTTAATTGAATAAATAAATTTATCTCAATCATTTACTTTATCTCAACCGCTGATACTAGAATTTATGATGTAGTGAAATATGTTCAACACAAAATTGTTCATATGCATGAACATCTATACATCTCCCTTTTTGAACAATTAAAACCGTCAACTAGTGTTACTCTTTCGTTATGAATCCTAGCTGCATTCAATAGCCCACTAACATTTTCCCCTAAATATGCATATAAATTCATTACAGGTAACTTAATACCAACAAGTTAAAGGCCAGTATAATATACGCGACACAAATCTATATTTTGGAAATACCGATTTGGCCAGATTTTATCTTTTTACTTTCATTAGAACACCAAATTAGGCAGAATCTTAAACATTGATCTAGATTAAAAATATAACACACCACGTGATAGAACACGGACTTCGAGATACTATAATATTCTTCTTTAATCTAAATTCATATTAATTGATTGACACATTATACGAAAGTAATATTTTTTTAAAAAAAATAAATATAGTCAAAATAAGACTGCATAAATAAAAGACATAACTCAAAATAGTTTAATAATTTGGTAAAAATAAAGTGACACTAGACTAGATTTTTAGTATATGCAAATCTTCAAACTCATGAATATCTATATTATTAGTGTCATCATTTATGAATTGCATTCATCGCCTACAGAATAAAAAATAAGAGAGATAATTCTCTCATAAGTAATGAAGCTCAATATATAACAATAATAATCGATAGAAAAAAAGTATACATAAAGATAAAATAAAAAAATATAATAATATGTTATCATTATCTTGAATATTATTATTTTCTTTTGTTCAATGATTTTTATTCATGAATGATTAGAACATTAATTGCACCATATGATGCATAATAGTTTCAGAGTTAAGTATATTCTTGACCATTATTTTTTTACTTTATTATTTACTTATCAGTATCATCAGTGACAAAAATATTAGCCGCATTAAAATGCACAGTAGCTTTAATACACAGTATGTTCAAGCCCAACAATACTCATGATCTCTTTCTTCTTTTGTAATCATATTGTCCTAAGTTCGTCAAACATTACAATCACGAGGTGAACTTTTATCAAGCGCAATAAAAATTCAAGTTGACTTGACGCAGCATGACTAGTGTCATGATCTTGGTTCAAATATTGGTTTGATCCATAAGTCGTGACCTATTACGGTCGATCAAATATAATATGACGAATGTGTGTTATAATTCATTTGATATCTCACATGGATAGTATCATAAATGTAATAATAACACAAGCAATATATGTATTGATCTCAAAGCAAATCTATACTAATGGATACTTACATGCACATTATACAATTTTTTTGGCATTTAACATCCTTATACGAAAGTTACACATCATGAGGAGAGACTTCCATCATGACAAGATGATCAAAATGAGAGACCTAAACTTTATCTATAACTTGATCAAAAATACCGCAATTCCTAAAAAGAATCACCAAACACGACTACAACTCTAATATACTATCTAAAGAATATTTGAAATCATACTATGAGCAAACAACAACTAAATAAGTTAAAAACTCATAATTCATGTGTTATCATATATTCAATTTGGATAAAATAATATTAAGCATATCAAGGAATGTTAAGTAACATAAATACTAGTATTTTATTACATGTATAATCAATATCATAATATTATAATAATATAATCGTATTGTGATTGCCACATGAAGACACATGAAAATTATGGATGAGTGTGCATGTCATATCACCAATTGACCAGAGGTATCATCCCTTCAGAGATATCATGTTCACCCTATTGGGGTAATGGTTGTTGGATTCTAAAGATGACACCTACGAATTCAAGTGTTGACTCTCATCGATTACAATGTAGCATTTTGGTTCGTATGACACTTAGGTCCAAACAACCTTGAGTCATCCTTCCGAAAAGTTATCATATCAGTCCTATAAGATATTTCAACCTATTGTGGTAAACATATCAATCCTCTAGGGATAATGCAAATGCATGCTTATGTAAAATGCAAATGCACACTTTGTCATATCAATCATATAACATAATAACAATAAAATGATTTAATTCTTTGTTGTGTTCATATAAACCATAACATATATATATATATATATATATATAT
>LTAE01000495.1:43657-81387 GCA_001647135.1 Pontederia paniculata
TAATTTATAGTGTTGCACACTCCTTGCTATATATATATATATATATATATATATATATATATATATACATACATATATATATGTGTGTGTGTGTGTGTCGACTTAAAGTCGGTTATAAAATTTAAAGTCGAATTTGCCCCTCAACTTGCTTTTATTTACATGTAATGTCATTTAAGTAAATGATTTGATATTTTTCTATTTGTATTTTATTTATTTACTTAAGACATTACATGTAAATAAAAACTAACGCCCATTTGGATTCAAATAAAATATTTATAAAATAAATATCAAAAAAATCAAAATCTAAATTTTGGATCGAAAACAAAATCGACATTTTTTTCCATTTTTGCACCTTCTTTTAGCCTAACTAAATCTTCTCCTAAAATTTATTAAAAATCACATTTAGAATACTTTAACATATAGGTACAATTACCCGGACTTTATTTTTCTCAATTTTAATATTTTTTAAAATCATATTTTTATGCCTTAGACAATTTTGCCACCTTTAGTGCTCCAAATTTTAGAGTTTAACTTTCTACCTTAATACAATTATCATAAAATCATATGATCATATAATACGACATAAACATATGCAATCTTATATGTATTAAATTATGAATATTATAATTAGATATGTCATGAAGCGCACATAAGGAGGACATGAAATCCTAAATAGGAAGGAATCAATCCCTAAATAAGAGGGACTAAGTCCCTAGAGAGGAGGGAACAAATATTAAAAAGTTGTTGAGGTCTTCCTATTCATGCGATAAATTCAATAACAAAATATTGTCAATTTTTAAGTCTTATTGATATATGAGCAATCCACTCACTTCTAGGTTATCTTCAAGCAATCTTAGATCAAAAAATTAACATCAGACAATCATTCAATAGGATCATACAATCAATCAGAGCATTCAATCACAAAATATTGTCAATTTTTTAAGTCTTATTGACAGATGAGCAATCCACTCACTTCTAGGTCATCTTCAAGGAATCTTAGATAAAAAAAATTAACATCAAGTAATCATTTAGTAGGATCAAACAATCAGTCAAAGCATGTCATCCATTTAATACTTCAATATTTGTTTACAAGGGAAATAGTCTACGTCAGAATTCGATCTCAAATATGTCTTTAGTAGTGATCTTCAATTCGTGGGTGTGACTCTTCATGTCACGGGCATTATTGTAGACTCACGATCATGATCAAACTCTGTGATATATGCATCGTCATAGGGCATGACTATGCATTCAGGGGCGCGTCCATAGCGTCATCTTTCTCTTCGTATTTTCATAGTTCATGACTACACGTTTCATGGTTGTGACCGAGTACATCGTTTCTCCATCTTGACCTCATGGCTCGTGATGCTCTCATGACTGCGAATGTAGCCCTTCATTCTATTGTCATGGTCCGTGCGGTTTCTATCAGAGTCATAATTGTAGTCCTCTGATGTTGTCATGGTCGTGAAACCTAATTACACGGCCATGACGACACCTAGATTCTTTTCCATCTCCTTTTGTGTTATTTTCATAAAGTAGGTATTGTATAATTCATATCCTTAAACATTACCGCCTAAAATGACTATACAAGGATAAACTTCATGATTGTAATTATGATTTATTAGCTGGTTAATTTAATGAGGCTGGAGACTACATAGGGATTGAAGAATATGAATATCATCATACTATCATCTTCATCTAATAACAAACCTATCATGCAACTATTATAACACAAACACTTATCTAGAGAATTTTGCTTTGTACATATTTTCAATGTATCCTAGTAATCTTTCTATATCTCATTTATTTAATCATTCATATATGCAAGAACCTAAAGTTGATTCTCGAGTTATATATCTTATTTTTTTTCTAATGATCTAGCTCCTTCTTTTCGTTTGTATTCGATATCCTTGTTCCCTTAATATCCACATTGTTCTCGATCTTCTTCACATTCTCCGATGAGTTTGGAGAGAGAAAAGTGAGGGGAGGAGGCTCTGCGACGACTAGGATTTTGTGGGAAGGAAAAATAATTTTCTTCTCTCTAAGGGCTTATTTATAAAGTTTTCTCAAATTTTAAACTAAATGAGTCTCTACTATTTAAATCTATCCTAGAACTCACAAATAAATTATTGTTATATCTTAAATTCCGATTTAGTTAAAATTGTGTGTGTTACGAAAAAGAAGAAATTAATGATTTACTAAACTAAGTACTTTTTGTACTAATAAATCCTTTTTTCTCCGTTGATTTTAATAAATTGGATAGTTTTGATGGGATTTTGAGTTATTGAGCTATAAAGTATTTAATTTGATATCTGATTTAAAATTAATTGGGCCGAATCAAGTGTAATTGAATTCAAACCAGTAACTTGATCTGATTACTTGATTCCAAAAGTATCTTGTTGGATACAATTGGTCATGTTAAAATTGAGAACAGCCTCAAAAATAAGGTCTTCTGATTTTCTTCAAAATACCTCAAAAGTCTTCTCCAACATCAAAAACTTTTGCATGGGGGCCCTGCAAGAATCAATGACTCTTGACCAGAAAAAAAAAGAAGAGAGCTAGGCCCAAAACTTGGGTTGCCCAAAAGTTCCAAGACATATTCACAGCTTTCTTTTTTTTTTTCTTTACCTAATTTTCGACTTTTAAAATACAAAAAGATCAACTGTCTTAACCTGCAAAAGTGTTTGCGAAAATGTTTTTTTATTTGGTTTTGTACTAAAAACAATTTACACTCCTATTTTATAATTATATGGGAAAGAAATCGTAATGTGTAAAGTATTCCTAGTTGACTACATTTTTTATAGGAATTATTTTTTTTTTAAAAAAAGAAAGATATCATTTTCTGGATCACACAGTATCTTAGTGTTAGGAGCATGTGATCGTTTATTAAAATTGTAAATTTGTTATTATACTTTATATTTCTTTATGTGGTCAAATCAAATGTGGGATAGATGGAATTTTAATTAGTAGAAAGCATTAATAATTGAGAATGTAATTTAAAATTTAATGAAATATGTGCTGTATTGATGTTTGAACTATGATCAATGGTGAATAGATTTTAAATTAAATACGAGAAAATTTAATAATTCTGAGTTTGATAAAAAAAAACTTTTAAATCTTTATATAGTTTTAGAGTAGTCATATTAAAAACTTATAGTTTAGATGATAATTCATTTTTACTTCACATAGTAGTTATTTAAATCACAATATTTTTTTATTTGACGATTCTAACTAGAGAGAAGAAGGATCACAAGAAAATGAGTATGCTGCAACATTTTATACATTATTTTAATTTAAAACTTAATATATATATATATATATATATTATTGTAATATATTTAGGAAACCCCCCCAATATTTTATTATGTTGGTATTTTTTGAAAAAAGAGAAGAATAGTTGGAGAGGAAGAGGTGGAGGTCATGTTGGGGGTGGTGGTCGTGACCTTGACAACAGTGTCAAATAATTAATTAATGTCTGCTGCATTGCACTCCCCCATGCAACTTGCTTCAATTAATTATTTATATATTCTCTCTCCTCTTTTTTTTTTTTATTTTAATCGTATTTCTTATAATTGAACTTGAACACAGCATAAACGATTGAAATAAATATAAACAATTTTCATAATTTAAGTAGATTTTGAATTTGAATTTTTTTATAGTCTCGTTAAATATATGATATGAGATGATATAAAATTAATTAATATTAGAATAAGTTAGATCTTTGTGAATAATGTGTTCTTTAACATTTCTCAAATTAAAAATTAGCATCACTTGATGTCAACTGAAAAAAGAAAAAAAAACTTAAACATATAGTATAATATGTACTTATTATTGTACAACAATAAAAAATTTTATCCTAATTTTTTTCTCAAGGCAGGAAAAGAAAAGTATGATATGTATAGATCGAATGTAAGATTCGATTGGTAACACATATACATCAAGGATGCACGTCCAATAGTGAAACAAAATAAAGTTGACCACCAAGTGCTCTTATGAGAGAAATGATTCCATTTTTGAGTTAGAAATGTAAAAAAAAATATAACATAATTAAATATATTTTTTTCTTCTAAATTAGAAATAACCCTTTTTTATAGAAAACTCAATTACTTATGTTATGTTTATTATAAATCAAAAAGTGATTTAGTCGCTCTATTATTATAGAAAGAAATTTTCTATTGAACTAGATTAGTACTAGATGTCCATGAACAATAATAAAATTGATCATGTACCTTTAATAAGATAAATGAAGAATCATATTTTATATTTTTTTCTTAAAAAAAAGCGCATTCTTTTATATTTAATAATGATATTTCTAGAATTATATATATATATATAAAAATAGAGGTACTATCTACTTAAATAAATAATATCGTACTACTTATCTTATTTATCATAAGATGTTAGATATACATAGAATATGAGATTTTTTTTTAAATAGTTTGTTATAAATTATTAAATTTATCATATATTTAATATCTTACGAATGATAAATTTTATTAAATTTATATATATATTGGTACTATAAAATTGTAGCCGACAGTTTTGTTTATGTTGTTAAGTCGGTGTCATTTGTGACTGAAAATTATTCCTTGAAAACATTTTTTCCAATTTCCATCCAATTCCATTCTTATCGCCTACTTCCATTAAAAGAAAAGAATAATTCATCTGATCCAACGATTAGGAATTCACCATGTCCTAAATCAACGGTGGGGATTGCTTCTATGAGGAAGGTGTGAAGTGTGTGGTCGCCATTCCCCATTTGAATATTAATTCTCTCTCCTTTTATTGTCTCTCTCCCTTTCAATATCATTATAATGTTCACTTGGAAGCTTGAACATGTTGATATGCCTCCTTTTCCTTATTAATAATGCAATTATCATTCTCTCTACAGGAGTGTCATCTCTTTTTTTTATCTATTTTATTATCCAGCTATATAAATTATAATATCATTTAGTGATGTTTTTTTTTGTAATTTTCTATTTCTCTACATGTCTAATAAAGCCTTTCAAAGATATTAATCTCTCATAAACCTTTTTTTTTTAAAAGTACATGATATTATTTTTATGGACAATCCCAATAACATTATCTGAGAGATATTATATGCCACATTTCAATGCACAATGATTGATCTTGACTAATCTTTTAAAAAAAAAACACAAATATTTCAAAATTCATTTTTGTCATATTAGTATATTAGCGTTTAAAATTATAAATATATCTTTTTTTGGAAAGATATGTAACTGGGAGCTAGCTTTAATTTTTTTTAAAAAAAACTTTCTGTATTTCAGATGAAACAAGGATAATGCATCAATATATATATATATATAATTAAAATGTGTATTCAACAACTTAGTGGACAAAATTTAAAGCACACTCACCAAATCCTCACTATTATTATTATTATTATTATTATTATTATTATTATTATTATTATTATTATTATTATTATTATTATTATTATTAACTGGTTAGGCCGTCATATTCATATTTTTTCATCATTATTATATATATTGTATTTTTGCTGTCATAATGTACCCACAAACGGTCACAAGAAGTTTGAGAAATGCATTTGATGCAGCAGAGTACAAAACAGTAAGTCATGCAGATGCCCCAGCTTCAAATTTATGTGCCTTTAAAGCAAAGCATGTTTTTCTTTTAAAAAAACTATTTTCTTTCCCTTCATATTTTTGGCTTTTTTTAACGAAAAAAAATGAATATTATGAATAAATTATAATAAGAAATGAGATATAAATATTCATAGTAGAATCTAAATCTAAACATAGAACAGAAGATCTAGAAGACCTAAATCGAAAAGAAGAAAGGAAGCCTACTTAGCATTTTTGTTAAGTAGGTTACTTAGCGGTAATTTAATCCGTCAGATTCATTTTCGACGGTTCAAGATCAAAATTTTAAAATATATTTTAAATTTTTAAATTTGATATGTAATCGTCAGAATCAAATCTGACTGATTAGATCGTCGCTAAGTAGCTTACTTAGCAAAAGTGCTAAGTAGGCTCCTCAACCTCAATCGAAAATATTACAATCAAGGATGGTTGACACAGATGGTTAGCGGAGTCTGTGTCCCGGATGACGAGAGAGCTAGTAGCCTCGAGTTCGAGTCCCGGAATCGCCATTTTGACCAGGATACTCTATCGCTCTCGATCCGAACATCGGATTAATTAAATACTAATAATCCTGCACACCGATGGATAGTCACCGAAAAAAAGAATTACATCATTTCAACTCTTTAGAGATATTAATTCTCATAACTTATAATCCATTGATATTAGATACTGTCATTTCCTCTTGTCACATTGTCCAGTTGAATAATTTTTTTGTAGTCATTTGAAAGTTCGAAAAAAAAAGGAATTAAAAAGACAAAAGTAACTGAACAAAATAAATATTTACAAGGATGCCCCTGCTGTTCATGCCCCCTCTCAGTGAGAGCTATTCAATGCTCTCTCTCTCTCTCTCTCTCTCTCTCTCTCTCTCTCTCTCTCTCTCCCCTTTAGATATGTTATTTGTAAGGTGGTGGACTGCTCCAAAGATTTCTCCTTTAGATTCTTGATCTCATCGTCTTGTTGGGGACTTTGTATAGTTTCAGGCTCCCCCCCAAAAAAACTGGTGAGAAGTTGCTGTCACAGGTTGGTGAGGTGATGCTTTTTTCCTCATTTTTTAGCTATGAAATGCGTTTGAGTGGTATCTTCATCTGCGTTTGATTCATTGATGTTGTCTTTATTTGCACAATGATCTCGATTTCGTGGCTCGCAGGCAGTTGACCTGTGCTGCTGCTGCTGCTGCTACAGCTGCTGTTCTTGCCTTGGTATTGTGGATTTTGAACTTGGCACCTGACTCTATATCCGTTGTGTAAATGAGCAATCTTTGCTAGCTTTGCTTCGTGTCCTGTCTTCCCCAATGTTGCATGTGTCAGCACTTTGGAGCCATGTCAATGGCAGCTTGGCCTCATGCTCCTGAAATCTTGCCACTTATCCCTGTGAATCTGCCCTTTTTGTTTCGTTTCAGGCTTTTCCCAGGCCCTTAAAGTCTCTGAGCAGCTCTTATTTGCCTTTCATTTCTGGCTTTTTCAGATTGCTCTTTTTCTTTTGGCGAATTGCCGTCCAATGTTTGCAGTGTGGGATGGATCATTTCTTGGCTGTTTTGGTGTTAGTGCTTTCTCAGAAGAACTGGAAGTGTTGTTTTTTTGAATTCTGAATCTGCATGAAATGAAATGTTCTGGTAATTATTCTTGTTCATTAGGTGTCTGGTAAAATCTGAAAGACATCCAAATTGAGTTTTTGTTCATGGTCTGTTCACAACAAACAATTACTGTTAATCTGCATCGAATCGGGGGATCTTAATTTGTTAGATTGAGTAACAAAATTGTAAGGCACATAAGAACATTATCTACTAACTTTAAATAATCTGTTCAATGCCAGTCATGTTCTTGCTCAATATGATAATGATACTGGAGCATAAACTTTCCCCTTTCGTGACACTGGGTCTTTGCTAGCAATATAAGTAAATGGTTGAAGCATACTTCATCCTCATCGATAGCTTCAATTTTTTGTAGTATCATATTTCCATTTGTGGTTAGAAAGAAATCTTGATTTGGTTATTAAGCTTGAGAATTTGAGATCACAAGCTTTTGGTCAAAGCACACATGAGCATTTAAAATTTCTTGGTCTTCAATATGCTTAGCATGTTTCCTGGCACCAGAAAAGGCATTTTATTATTGAACTTGACTGCCATTTGTTTGCTAAATTCTGCTCTCCTTTATCCTCTTTCCTTTCAGGGTTTCGCAACATCTGACCTTCATCATCTCCATTGATGTCTCAGACATATTGTCCAGAAGTATGGAGAGTTTAGAGAAGCGAGGATGCTTTACTAGGAATGCTTCTGGTAATAACTTGGGTACTCCAAAGTTGTGTATGATTCAATGAAATCTTGTTCTCCAATCACATTTTGTTTTCTTCAATTTCTGTTCCAAACAGCTGTTGGATGGGAGTAAAGAGCTGAGTATTTCTCTTGATTTGGGGAGCTCTCTGGAACTGATGGAACTAATTTTGAAGATTGCTTTGATCTTTGTCGGCGGACTTCTCTGCTTTCAGTTCAGTTACTGCGGTTAGTATCGAAAGATTGTAAACATTTTTTCCTTTTATTCCACATACCTAGCATAAAATATTGGGGATGTTTGGATTAGGAATAGAGAGGAGAATACCAAGTTATTCTCGAAATTTTCCCAAACACCCCTTAGAATTGGATTAACTTGGTCAACATCTCGATTTTTAAAACCATCTCGAAATCCGTAAAACCACTATGTATATTCCACATATGATTGGAATATGTTCACTTGTATTTATATTCTCGCCTATTCTTGCATCTATTATTTTCACTTTTGTTCTCAATCCAACAGGGCCATTAAGTTCATAATCTAAACTAAGTCGTCATATGTTGATTAATCTATATGTATATTTTCTCCTGCAAGTCTCTCGCACTTCATCATGACTGTGAATATGTTATGTCGAATCACAGATAATCAATTAAATGGATCTGGAAGTCAAACATGGACCTGCTTATGCGATGCTGCTCCTGCGGGATATCCAAATTATACCCCTGCATCTAATTGTTCAACATCATGTGGTTGCACTCCTGGTAATTAATATAATATTTTCTCATGCTTTCTAATTAAAATTGTGCTAATTCTCGTGTCATACATCATCTGGTAATATTAGAATATCAGTGTTGCTAGTTAATTAAAGGATTATAGTTACTTTTATGTTATTGATAGAATTAAGAATTAAACTTCCTTAAATTATCAGATTTTCATTAACATAGAACTCTCATATTTCAGATCCATAAGTACAACTATTTGCGACATAAAATCAAGCTAACAGAGAGGTGCAGTGCACGAGCTATACATAATATTATCATAAAAAACTATGGGAGCATAACTCTGACGACTTAAGGACGAGTCGAAATTTTATGTTTTGATCAAAGTAGTGAATATTCCGATGCATGTTATTGTGTTTTTTCACACAGGAATAAACGTGTGAATGATATGTTTTAAATCCAAATAGATTGCGAAACCTAGGAATCCATGACAAAAATATGGATTTCATGTCGATATGTCTGTGTTATTTATTTATTTGGGTATATAACTAAAATAGTTTAAACATATAAAACTTTTACTGATTTCCATTGTTTATCTTTCTTAAACCACATATGATTTTGCAATTCACCTGATATACCGTGCTATGGCATTTCAAGCATAGGATATTTTTTGGTTGCTTTTGGTGTGAATGAACATTGTTTTATGAATTACTTTGTGGCAGTGACAAGAGGATTACCCCAGGAAACATGGAATTGCTCATGTGAATCAAAATTGACTCCTCAAACTCCTGCCTATATCCATGGTGCAACCTGTTTTACCACGTGCAACTGCAGTTATGGTAACTTTTTTTTTTTGCAAAACGTAATCATAAATTTGTTTATGGTTATTTATGCAAAAACTAAAAGACAAGGATGCAAGTATCTGGAGAAAAGCAGGAAAAATAATCTAACAGAACTAGATGTCGGCATCATATATAATGATGCCCTCTACCAAATGATAATTTCATTGTTTTTTTTTAATTGCGTATCTGCCTGTCGTTTAGAATATTTACTGTAATTCCAATTCGAGTTTTTCTCCTCCTTGAAATTTCCAGATTCTCTTGGGACAGCTCAAGGTACAAAGAAGCACATTTCCAGCAAAACTATTCTGGTTGTTCTCCTCCTTTGTTTTGCAGCCACGGTTATCGCAATTCTTTCATTGGTAGCATGCTGTTTCTATCACAAGGAAAGACATTATCAGCAATCATCACTCAGTTCATCAGAGAAGGATTTGAGCTGGAACAGTACAACTGACTTAATAAGTCATCGCTCTGCTTCCTTTACGCAAGGACAACAAAAGAACTTTCCCTTCAAACCAATATCAGGTGAATGGTGATTTTTTTCATCAGCATATTTTCAAATATTAGGTATTCAAGTCAAAGTGGAGTACTAAAATAGTTATAGTTAGTATTAATATTACTTCAGAATTTCAGTGATGTCTTGAAGGTAAAAAGTATTGATGTTACTCCATATCAAATAGTGCTCGCTCTGTTTGTTTCATTAAAATAAGAGATAAGTCCGATGAAATATTTCTAACAAATTGAAAGTAGAAACTTCTAGATTTTCCATTGCAGATTTATTCTATAAAGTTTGTTTTTGAATTATCTTGTCAGACAATCATAAACTACTAAGATCGGACTTTGTTACTACTTCTTAAGGTAATTGATGATTCTTTGTTACTTGTAATCTTGTATGCTTGCATGTAACAAACTCAATGCAGACACAAGCTTTAAAACTTATTCATATTCGATGATGTAATGCTCTGTAATCTTTATGACCACATAAATGTTCATAAATTCATAAATATTTAGATGGATCCATTGAAAATGGCTCATAGGTTTTGTTTTAAAGTTATTTTAAATTAGAAACTTATTTCTGCTCAAAGTAATGTATGCAGAAAAATGTTGGCTAATTTTGGTGGAAATTTACCCCATTATGCAGGGATCATTCAAAAGGTATCTTTGGTGTTTAGAAGAGAACGAGGAACTTTGCCTGGCACAATTCTTCAGTTTTTCTATGTTGAACTAGAACAAGCAACAGATAACTTCTCGAGCGCTAATCGAGTAGGTGTTGGAGGGAGCAGCAATGTCTACCGTGGTCGGCTCAGGGATGGAAAACTTGTTGCTGTAAAGAAATTGAGACCACTTGGAGAGTCAGAAACAGAAAATGAATTTTTATCTGAGGTGCAATGCAGATATAGTCCTTTTTATATCTTGTTTTCTATTGCATGATTTTACAATCAATTTGAACTATTTGATTCCAAGTACCTCTTGTGATACTTTACATCCTTGTCTGCAGTAACTACATCCTTGTCTTTTCAGGAACCATTGCTTGATTTTACTTTCTATTGAATATATATTTTACTTTTCAGGACTTAGAATATATATTCAATAGAAAGACTTCCTGAATATAGTTCTTTTCCTTTTCTATCTTTCAATTTCTTCTCCTCTATTGAGTGTCTATACTTCAACTCGACTAGTCATTGTTTTATCCTTTGAGTCGATGCCTTTTTCACATATGATTTATGATCCTTTTCATGAAAAATAAAATTAGATAGCTACTTTGACAAAGGTAGTCATCTTGCTCTATATCTATCTAAATTTCATAATTCCACTTTTCAAATTATTAATTGACATTGTACGGAAACGCTAATGTGCGATTATAATATGGTAAAAGAATATGCAAGATGGATAGTTAAGAACTTGCATTTGCAACTTTGTTAGGCAGCAAAGATTTCAAAAAGAAAACCAACAAATAGTTGGTCCAGTAGTAAACGTCTAGGAACCCCCCATCATCCATAAAGATAGAACACAACTTCAAATCTTTGAAAACACTCTTATATGAGGGAGAATAACAGATACATAGGCTCAAACCTTGAAAAATTACAAGAGTATATTTTCCACAAATTTTACTAATATATAATTCCCAAAACAATTTAAAAACTGTATCATATGACTCTGTTATTTCTTCTTTACAGATTGAATTATTATCAAGGCTCAACCATTGCCATGTTGTACCTTTGCTTGGATACTGCATGGAGAACCAAGGAAAGCAACTTGAAAGACTCCTAGTATTTGAATACATGTCAAATGGGAACTTGCGAGATTGTTTGGACACAAGGCTTGGCAAAGAACCAATGGACTGGGACACACGTGTACGAATTGCACTTGGAGCTGCAAGGGGATTAGAATATTTACATGAAGCTGCTGCTCCAAGGATCTTGCATAGAGATGTCAAGTCCACCAACATTCTTTTGGATGAAAAGTTTCGAGCTAAGGTATTGGATTTTTGTTAATGTAACTAGACTAAGATTTGCTCCAAGAAATGCATACTTTTCCACTCCTCCCCTATCATGGAAATTACATGATGCCACTCAATTATACGTTCTTGCTTATCCTTTTACCTTAGTAGTCTTAAGATCACCAAAACATTAATTTAAAACTTAGATTTTTTTTTTCTGAGGATGAGATATCAGTTGCATTAAAGATCTTATTCTTCTATTATGATCAAGAACTGATCATCAGTCAAAGGAGGAGAAACAAGAAAACTATTTCAGAAGCTAGCGAGCTGTCTTTGTAATATTATTTCCATGTTAGTTGAAACAGAAGATCCATAAATCACTATTAGGAAAATATGGTCATAATACTTTGACTTTTGGTATTCATATTGATAAACATTTGACTGATGAACTTGTTCTCTTTAATGATTTTGATATGTGACTTATAAATATTCTCAATTTAACAGTTGGTTGTAGGAGTACTCGGAACACAGTCATTGAATGATTTTCCTCTTTATTGCAATTTTCTTGTAATTTCAGTGTCACATAATCTTGTGTAAGATATAGAATACTTCGTACAAAAAACAGGATTTGGAATGTGCAACACATTTAGCAAAAGGTTATACAAAGCCTTGGCTTTCTTGCTGCTATTTTAGGAGCACATCACGAGTCATAATTTAAATTTCAGATTGGTGTTAGAAGACTATTTTTCTTATTGCCTTGTGGAGTTGGTTATTTGGAAACAAGCCATAATCATGGATGTTATGTGTAATAGATGAGAGAGAGAATCACACAGAGAAGACACACGAATTTAATGAGGTTCACCCTTAACTGGCTATGTCCTCGGTCGGCGGCTAGAGTTGTTTCTTTGATATGAAGAAAACAGTAAATGATACAAAATTCAGAGTAATCCAAACCCTAGGGAATTATATAGGGACTCTCAGCGAGACCCCTGTATGGGATGGGCGGCTTCGCCATCCCAATTATTTGAGAGGCTATAATGCCCAGGGAGTTATATAGATTTCCACTGGGTTAAGATTCAAGGCATTATCAACAATGGAATTGATTCTCATATGGTTCTTGCAATAATTTGCTTATCACAGTTTTGATATATCTTCGTTTCTAGCTAAATAGTGTTGGTTCTTTCGTTCACTTTTGTTTGTACACAACTGATCTTGGTGTGAAGCTTGTTCTCTAATTCGCTTTTGTTTGTAGATAACTGATCTTGGTATGGCCAAGCGTCTCATGTCAGATGAGCTTACGAGTTGCCCTAGTTCTCCAGCAAGAATGCTTGGAACTTTTGGGTACTTTGCACCAGAATATGCAATCGTTGGCAAGGCTTCCCTCAAGTCCGATGTTTTTAGTTTTGGAGTTGTCATTCTTGAACTGATCACTGGTCGGCAACCCATCCACAAATCAAACAAGGGTGACGAGAGCCTCGTCATATGGGTTAGCATCTTGAACATTATAGATATTTTGAGCTCATAAAAGGACCTTTCAGCATGAGAAGCTTTGGCAATTCAGAATTATTTTGTGATATTTCCTTGAATATCAGGGATTATTTATAATGAAAAAGACTTTTCACTACCTAGTTATTTATTTTGTTTCCTTGAATTACTAACATCAGTTCCGATAAATAAATGGTAAGGCTAGATTAACATCTTCAAGAAACTCTGGAGTTTGAGTTCAGCTACTTGTCAGCAACTGGATTGCTGTTCCATGTATACACTTGCAAGTTGCAACACATTAAGACTTATTCTTTGAAATAAAGCTCATTAAGGTCACATCATAAACAGCCCACTAGATTTATATGTTCTTTTAATATGATTATTTCTGTCTATTGCAGGCGACAAGTAGATTGCGTGATAGCAAGCTAGTTGTCTCGGAGCTACCAGACCCCCTTCTAAAAGGAAATTTTCCACAAGAAGAAATGCAGATAATGGCCCATTTGGCCAGAGAATGTTTACAATGGGATCCGGATTCGAGACCAACGATGAGTGAGATTGTCCAAATCCTCTTGACTATCTCCCCTGACAAACCTAAAAGAAAAATTCTCCCAACAACTTATTTAATGGTAAAAGACCTCTTTTCCATCTTAGTTATTTTCTCATGAGTTAGAGTCTTTGAATTCCATATCTTACATTTTTATACCACTTTTCCTAAAGTGTTTTTGTGTATGGAAGTTGACTTCAGATCAAAGTTTTTCGCTTTCCATCTAGTGTTGTGACTAGTTTTTTAGACACCGAAAATGCATTTAGTCTAATCATGCATGATATAAGGAAAATATATATAGTTCTGTATGTATTGTAAGTCTATCGTCTCATGTGCCCCTCATAATTATAAAACTGATTCCTTGTTCTTTGAACTAATTAAAGATTAAACTCGTGAACGTTCTGACACATTATTCATGTTTTCTGCAATGTGCTTCAAATGTACACTACATGGTTTACTCTAATTTCAAAGAATAATTCCTCAACTTTGTGGTAGAGCTGAACCTTTAACCATCTAAATTGTGCAAAAAGTTGCTAATTTTCTTTTTGAAGGAAAAAAAGTTGCTAATGTACATACAGTTTTTTAGAATTGTTACTACCAGTATTGATCTATAAATCACAAACTTTGCATCAGTTTCATTCATTATTATGATAAAAAGACCAATAAAACGTTAAAACCTCAGTTGTTGCCGTCGGAATATGCATTCTGAATAATGTCGATAGTCATGTTCATTGGCAAATATCAAATAAACCGAATTATTAGTATAGAAGGGGCTCTTCTAAAAAAAGTATAAAGGGGTATTATTAGCTAGTTTAATTTACAGTGTTCCCATTTTTTTGCCAATCCAGACATCAGTTAGGTGGATTCATGGATCGGGATGGGACACGTGAAATATCGTAACATTTTAATTTCTAGCAGGAGTTTGTACTCCATTTTTGTGCAAACTTTGTCATAAACAATGACACATTGCATATTTATTTTAAGCTGTGATATTTATCCTTTATTGGTCCAATTTTAGACTCACAAAAAATACCATTTGCTGCTCTGCTATTTTTCACTTTACTACTTTTGCCATTGTTTTTTTTACTCCAAGGGAACTAGACATGAAGTTTCATGGACCTGAATTTATGCCATATTTCTGGCATTAACATGTTTTTTCATCCACTGTGCAGAGCCCCTACATCCACAATGTCAAACGGTTAAGTGGAGCTCAGACGCCCGAAATTCCAGCTGAAAGACGAGATTCGAGTCGAGAAGCCTCAGGAAGATGGTCCATCCAGCAGTCGCTGCCAAACACAGATGTAAGAGACCTCTGTGCCGACTCAGAGAAAAATGCAGAGACATGTCTTTCAGCTGAGTACATGGAGAGACTGATGTTTTTGACATCCAATAATCGAAGTTGGCGTGCCACCGACGACGAGATTGTGGACCTGATGGAGCCCCGTTTCGAATCATTCGTGCAGGCAAATGTTAACTCTGGTTAAGTGTAACAGAAACGACCAACAGTCGACAGAAACATCATATTTTCACAGTTGAAAATAGCATTTTTCATTGTGATACCTGTACATACTATAGATTTCGAGATGAATACAAGACTCATGGGTGTTCTTTAGATAACAAGACTGGAATTGTTTAGTTTAAACCAAAGTTAATGATTACATCTGCTTCTTCTCTGGTTCAAATTCATGTCCTTGCAATTATTGCAGAGTTCACTCTGTTTTCAGGGTTCAAAGAAATAGCATGCAGCAGCCGGAAAAATTGAATAAGCACAGATTCAAAGCTAATCATATGAAAAACAATTCCAGAATTTGTTCGTTTCTGGTTGCACGCCTGCTTCAGCATTCAAGGAAAAGAATTTGTCATGTATTAAAGAACAAACACCTTTATAGGACTCATCATATTCAGATGCATATTTGTTGATTAAAGAACAAACTTTCAAGCTCTACTTTATAAGAAGGGTCAAGAATTATTACAGATCTGAGAGCATCCAAAAAGACTTTATTTCCATTGAAAAGTATCTGGTTCGCAGATTTCGTTCGCAACATCTGCTGTTTGAATAATAAAAAAAAGAACTCACGACCATGATGATAATTGCAATTGGAAAACTATTCCAAGGGACTAAGAAATCAATACATGAAGAAACTGCCACAACTTTGGGCAGAAGCAGATAAATAACCTTCCTGTAACTGAGTGATTTCTATACTGCGATAATCCAAACATGAACAAGTAAGAAGGTTAGGATAATAGAATGAGGAAGCAGTGTGATTCGAGCACTTCAATAAGCATTCATTGCAGCTCTTTTGCCCCTCTTGGTGTCCACAGGCAACTTCCCCTCTAGGATCCTTGACAGAATATCTGCTTGCTTTGTGTTCCCTTCTGCAATGAGACTTTCGATCACAGCATCACATCCTTTCTTGTTTACAGCACCCCCCTTTGCCTTGATCTTGCACAATATTGAATACGCTGGCAAGGTTTTCCCTGCAGTGGAGAGTGCATCTAGCACACGGTCATAGCTCGAGAAGCTGATTTCACAGTCCCTATCCAGTGCAAACTCCACCAGCTTCTGGGCTTCAGTTACCTTGTCACTATCGCAAAGGGTGACCAGCAGCTTATCAAGTTCAGGAATGCAGTCATTCATCAATAGCAGATTGACTCGGCCGACGGCTTCCTCAACATGACCCCTCATAAACAGTGCTTCCAGGATCTTGTGTACCACATCCATGTTTTCCTTGACACCCTTTTCTATCATACTCTTCATCACCCTACTGGCTGTCTGAACACGGCCATCATCGAACAGGGCTACCATCACTGACCGGAACAATGATGCATTCGGCAGGTGTCCTTGCTCCATCATACTATCCAATGCAGTCCTTGCATCAGCAGGCTCACCCTTCTTCAAGAAGCTGTCAACAAGCAATATGTAGGATTCAGCTTCAGTCTCAACTCCACGGCGAGTCATGATAGTAAGAATTTCCGATGTCGACTCTGGCATTCCTTCCTTAGCATGACCACGAATGAGATTATTAAAGGCAACCTTATCATCGACTCCTTTCTTCATAAGCTGTCTGAAGAAGGCCTCTGCCTTAATAGTTTCTCCGTGGTTGCACAAGTACTCAATCATTGGATTATATGCAGAGGTTTCCAATGCCGGATTCCGAGGGTCCAACAATGTTCCCTTATCAAGAAGATCATTAAGCATGGTTACTGCGCCTTCATACTTCCCTCCCTTGCACATGTTCTCAATTAAAACTCCATATTGAGCCGGATCCACAATGACATGCTTAAACTGTGACATCTTCTGATGCACCTCCAATGCCCCCTCCAGATCGCCTGACTCGCAAAGAGATGCCACCAGTCTCAGAAAAATGGACTTATCCTTGGGAGTGAGACGCCGTTCTGCCATCTCATTCACGATCTTCCTCGCCTCCGCAGCTCGTCCGGCATCATCACATAGACCAGGCATGAGGGCAGCAAATGTCTTCTCACTGGGGCGCAGGCCTTTCTCTGTCATCTCAGCATACATCTGAAGCCCCTTATCCACCTGACCAACCGAATTGTATCCCTTAATCAAGATGTTGTACGAGATGGAATTGGGAGAAATTCCAGCAGTGGACATTTCCTCGAGCAGCTTCTCGGCGTCCTCCATCTTCCTGGCCCGCACCCATCCGTTGAGCATGGTGTTGTACGTGACCATGTCTGGCACTACACCGCGAGTCTTCATGTCGGTAAAAATGCGCGCGGAGGTGTCCATCTTGAGGGACAGGGAGAAGCCCCAGAGGAGGGTATTGTAGGTGGAGAGCTCGGGCTGTACGCCCTCGGCGATCATGAAGTTGTAGGCGCGCTTGGCCATGGCGACGCGGCCGGAGAGAAGGATGGCCTTGAAGAAGGCATCATAAGAGCGGACGGAGCGGGGTTCCTGCAGGAGGTCCGGGAGCTGGCGGAAGAGCTTGACAGCCTCCTGGGGGATGCGGGCGCGGCCGTAACCCTCTATGAGGTCGGCGAGCATGTCCTCAGTAGGGGCGAGGGAGCGGGCGGGCATGTCTTCGACAATGAGGCAGCGGGCGTGGTTCAGCATGGAGTTGCGTGTGAGGAGCGCGACCACGGCGGCGTAGGTGGAGGTGTCGTGACGGAAGCCGGTCTTTTCGACCCACCGGAAGAAGCGGAGGGCGTGGTCCGGGTCGCTGGCGCCCCGGACGACGGCGATGACGAGGTCGCGGTCGAAGCCGGAAACGAGGTTGCGGATCGAGTTCTGGAGGCGAGTCGTCCAGGGGCGCCGCGACATCATGTAGCAGATCGTCTCGTCCAGGCTCTTCTCCTTCTCCGGAGACGAAGACGAGGGGCCCCGGCGTCGGTTTCCGGTCGCCGGGTCCGGATCGGAGGACGGAGGTGGGCTGCTCGGCGGCTGCGGCGGAGGCGGCGTCGCCGGCATCGGGATCGGGGGCGGAGGAGAGGAGACGGAGGAAGAGAACCGAAGAGGGCTCGAGGGATTTGGACACGCGGAGAGCGGCGGCGGCGGCGGCGGAGGAGGAGGAGAAAAGTGACATTTTTGCCTGCAGTGCGTGTGTTGTGTTGAAGGAGACGGAAATGGAGGGTTTCAGGGGGTTTTGAGACTTGATTCTTTTTGCATTAAACCCCTTGCCATTTCTCTTATTTCGAAAAAATAGGCCAGCACTTTTTATATTTATATCTTTTTAATATACCTACTAAAATTTTAATTACCTAATATATCATTAATTATGGATTACACAATTAATAAAAGAATTATTTATAAAATTTATTATTAATTATGTATTAAAGAGTTGCTCAACATGCCTATGAGATAATCCAGATAGATTACCGGCTATTTAATTTAAAATTCTCAGGGCCCACTATATTATCACGTTTGGCTGCAATAGATTATCGATAATTTTTACTTATTTGGTAATCTAAATTACCACTTTACTGGTAACAAAGATAACACCCATGAAAAATTATAAAAAAGATGACATGTATTTTGACAAAATTATTTCTTCAATCTAACTTTAAAAATATTTATATTTTATTAAAAAATAATAATGTTCAACATTATCTTCTAAATTCTTTTTATTTTTTGACGAGCGATTGATAATGTAAACTCATATTTTGTCCAAACTCACTTTTTAATTTTTTTTCTTTTGTTTATATAAGATAATATATTGATAAAGTTAAACAATTTTGAAGAATATTTTAGTAATTTTTTATTTTATAATTTAAATTATAATTTGTGTTATTGCCACTTGATCTAATATTATCGGTAACTTATAAAGTGATAATATATTTTAGTGATGATCTAAATTATAGGTTAATAAAAATTGAGAATGCGCCAAACGATCCCTAAGATATTTAATGTTTAATAACTGCATGTATCAAAAAACTCAACAAAATTTTTGTACAGTACGTTCTATTATTAAACAATATATACTCTAAGATTTTTTTTTAAAATATATTTTCTTAAATAAGAAAACAAAAATAAATGTTAATTTATTAGAAGCTAGAACCATAAAAATTATGGATAAATAATAATATAAAATTAAAAAAACTTTGAATTAAAAAAAACAGATGGGCCGGAGAACAATACTTTTTTAAGTAGGCCCATGGACGAGCGCATTTTTTCCTTACGTCAACTCGAACGCTTAATTGGGTAATATCGTCGAACACCGGACGCACCACATCGCACTCTCGCCGCCGCCGTCGCCGCCGCCGCCGCCGCTGCTACCCCCGGAGAAGGTGACGATGCAGCGGGTCCTGCCGCGTCCGGTGACGTTCGTCACGGGGAACGCCAAAAAGCTGGAGGAAGTCCGCGCCATCGTCGGCAACTCCATCCCACTCCAATCCCTCAAACTCGACTGTAACTACTGCCATCCCTCTTCTTTTATCTACTATTTCTGGTTAAATTTTTAGGTTATTTAACATTCGCAATTGCACTCACCATAAGCCACGAACTTGTATGATTTCAACCCCCAATAGAGTAATTTATTTGTGTCCCAATGAAGAAGTGGGGATGCTGTTAAAGATTCAAAGAATGCTTTGCAAAGTAGTGAAAGATGAGTTATTTCATAAATGATTGTTGATGCGTGTCTATTTATTATGCTGCACCCTAAATTTGATTTAATATTCTGCCTTACACTTTGAAAAATCTATCACAGTGCCTGAATTGCAAGGCGAGCCCGAGGAGATCTCCAAGGAGAAGGCCAGGCTAGCTGCAAAACAGGTCCCTTTTTTCTTTGTTTAATTTGATTAAAATGCATGAGACTGAGTAGGGATTATGTGATTTGAATGCCTGTTATGTGGTCTGAACTCATTTGTTTGTGTTATCTGCATTCAAGGTTGACGGGCCAGTACTTGTCGAGGACACATGCCTCTGCTTCAATGCTCTAAATGGCCTCCCAGGTATAGTTACTAAGCCTTCTCCTTGTTCTTCAACTTATCTTATCTAATGCTGTGTATCATTACTTTGCTGATTGTTTACTTTTTTCTCCTTTTTTCAGGACCTTACATGTAAGCATTTGCTTTGCTGATCGTTTTAAACTCTTGTAGTATGGAATACTGATGGCTTTGTTCTGTGTTGGCATGATTACTAAACGGATGAACTAGAAAGTGGTTCTTAGAGAAGACTGGACATGAAGGTTTTAATCTTTGTTCCGTATAAATTATTATTCTATATGGATTTTTCTCTGAGATTAGTGAACGTTTTGCTTTTGCAGGTTTAAACAATATATTGAAGGCTTACGATGACAAGTCAGCTTATGCTATGTGTATCTTCTCTCTTGCTCTTGGGCCAACTGAAGAACCAATTACATTTGTTGGTAAGACACAGGTACAATGATAAATGAAGCCATCTTCTTGTGCTGTATTTGTCTGGCTATTTCAGAATCCATTTCTTATTTACAAATGGTAGATATTTTAGTTGATTTCCCATGCATGTTAGTTGCATTTATCATATTTTTCTGAGTTGAAAGCTGTATATGGTACATTGATCCAACATAGGGGCATTATCATGTTTCTTAAGATTCTTCTGGAAAAGTATAATTTTGAGAATTCTTTTTCAAAAAATTATATACATATATATATAGTTTTGAGAATAACAACAGGAAAACCAAGGTTTCACCCGACATCTCTACCTTTCGAGTTTTCACTTTAACAAAGGTAGTTTTCAAGCTTCAACCTTAGCATAAATATCTAATATTCAGTGATATTTAGTTTCATTATCGTATTGTTGATACTCAGTATCTTGGAGATTTGTGTTGTTTAAGAAATAATTAGCAATGAAATATAGCATCCATGATGATCCACAAAATAATCTGTAAAGCATGATAGTGCTTATGGATATTTGTGTGTTTATTTCCTAATATGAAATCATTGAAATGCAATGTTAATCAGTATGCCACCTCCAATATGTACTCATTTGGTCGTGAACTCAGGACAATTCTAAGAGTTATTGCAATATAATCATATTTCAATCCTTTATTTTCTTTAATATATCTTCTTTTTCTTTTCTTTTGACCATATGCTGCTTGATTTAATATTGCCAAAAGTTGTGGCTGTTGAAGAGGATATGCTGCACTTTTGCTTCTTTTCGAAAAAATTGGGTGGGGTTTCATGTGTTTCCTTTTCCATAGTGTGTTTCTTGTGTCTTTATCATTTTGATTTTTTTATTGTAGGGTAAAATAGTCCCTCCGAGGGGTCCTAATGATTTTGGTTGGGATCCAATCTTTCAACCAGATGGCTACGAACAGACGTAAGTATTTCACCTTCTGTTACACAAAACTTGCTTAAAAATAGATCATAAACCGGTTAATTGGTGGTACAGGTATGCCGAGATGCCAAAGGATGTGAAGAATAAGATATCGCACCGCTCGAAGGCTCTTGCGTTGGTCAATTCGCACTTTGCATCTGCCGGCTATCTCTTCCAAACAGATGTTTCTGTCTAAGCGAGATAAATCGAGGCTAAGATAACTTTGATTTAGTGTCAAGGATCACTGGATTCATAGTCTGATCACACAACAATTGTTGATGATCCTTGTTACCATTAGCTTGAGATTCAACTATGATGTCTACTCTATTCTGGAATTTGTCTGAGTGCCAAAGCATGACACCAGTTATATCTTATCACTTGTGCTACTTGAATTCAAAAGATCAATGGAAATTATGATGCCAATAATAACATGTACTGTTCAAATCATTTATGAGGCATTAGCAGCATCAATAGCTTAGGGAATTGAAATTTGAGTTGTGAATGCTTAAAAAAGTGTTAAATAATTCAATCAAGTGATGCATTAAGAATCATACTTCATAAAAAAAAAGAAACATGCTTCAAAATAAGTATTTTACATTTTTTTTTCGGAATATAAAATGTGCATCGGAGTAATACATATTTCAAAAAAAAAAAACTCCTGTTTTTTACGCTTTTGGCTTTTTTTTCAAAAGTTTATACATCGTTTAATCGATCAAAATATTTTTTTTTTCAAAACTAAGTTTGGTTGGCGCACTTGGTTAGCAGGGTGTATCCCGGGTTGAGGGACCGGGAGCTAGTAGCCCCGAGTTCGAGCTCCGGAGCCATCAAATTTGGCCAGAGGAATATCGTTCTGCTCTTGTCCTCGACTCCGAATTAGTCAGGTGCTAGTAGCCCTGGAGACCGGGGGCCCGGCAGGGGTAATCCAAAAAAAATATTTTTTTCAAAGTATTTATTATTATTAATTATCAAAATCAGGAAAATAGTAATATATATACATTAAGCAAATATATTCTGGGAATTATTATTTTTCCTTGAATGACAATTTTATGGCACCCAAAAACAAGAAAAATAAAAAAACAAATTCTTTTGGATCTTTTTCTTTATATAATGCGAACATGATTCATCGCTTTGAGAATACAGAAAAAAAAAGTGACTATTAAAAACATGACCGTCGGAGTAATATCGTCGAACACAAGACGCGCGGCAGTGAAAAGAAGACGCTTTGGCAGCCGTCCGCCGCCTCCTCCCTGCTGACCGCCGCTTTCTTCTCATCTCCAGTTAGCAACGCCGTCGAACGACTGGTGGGCATCGTTTTCGACCCGCTTTGACGGCCTTCGCCGTGGCCTCGACCGCTCACCCCTTCTTCTTCTTCTTCTATGATCAGAGCGCAGTCGGTAGTCCTCTGTCGGTCGCGAGCCCGAGCGCTTCTCACTGTCCTGTCATCGCACTCATCCTCTGCTTCGTCGTTCTCACTCGCGGATGTGCAAGACTGCTCTTCGGACGACCACGACGGAATTGATCACCCCAAAGGCATAGCTCCCCGCTCCGTCGAGCACCGCCGTAAGCTTTTCCCCTTGGTCGCCGTCGCTTTTCGCACTTTGAACTGGAATCTTGTCAGCCGCGCTGGATTCCCCGAGGCGGTGGCTACATGCGGATTCTCGCACGCGTTGGAGTCTTATGCGATACTCATTCGGGTCTTCTCCACGGCCGGGATGCATACGCGGGTCAGGTGTTTGCTCAAAAGACTCATCAGCTATACAGCCAGAGATGAAGGCTGCGACCTGTTTGAGTTGCTTGATGCGTTGGTTGAACTATCAGTTGGCGCCATCAGCTTGTTGCGAGCTTACAGAACAGCAATTCAGGTTCTGTCTGAGAATGCAATGGTTGAAGCCGCACTGGAAATGTATCTGGAAGCAAAGCAGCTTGGGTTGCCGCTTCGCTTGCGCGAATGCAACACTTTGCTCGAGGCTTTGGTCAAAAGTAGCAGCTTTGAGGGAGCTAAACTTCTGTTTGAAAGTATGAAAACCTCCGGACCCAAGCCGAATATTTACAGCTACACCATCTTAATGGACGTGCACGCTAGGCAAGATGTTCCGGACATGGATGGAGCTAATCGGGTTCTGGAGGAGATGGAAATGATTGGAATGGTGCCTAATGAGGTGACCTACGGCACATATCTCCGTGCACTTTGTCGAGCAGGGGATGTCAATGCTGCATGGGAATTTCTTCAAGCTTTGCGAGACAGAGCCTTGCCACACAATATCTACTGCTTCAATGCTGTTTTACTTGGATTTTGCAGGGAGGCCGATCTAGTTAGTGCTTTATCAGTCTTTCATGAAATGAAGGAATCCAAATTAGAACCAGATGCACATAGTTATAGCATTCTGATTGATGGGTTCTGCAAGACAGGTGATGTAACCAAAGGATATAATCTTCTTGTTGAAATGTTGGACAGGGGGATCATGCCAACTGTTGTCAGCTATTCCTCATTGCTTCATGGATTATGCATGAAAGGAGAGATGGACAGTGCATTAAATTTGTTCCGTGAGGTGAGCAATGGAGGCTTTACAAATGATTTGGTTTCTTATACCATATTGATCGATGGCTATTGCAGGCAAGGTGATTTAGATAGTGCTTTTGGACTCTGGCAAGAGATGACGGAGAAAAACTTTGTTCCTGATGTTCATAGCCATACAAGTATGATCTATGGTTACTGCAGACATGGATGTTTAAAGGATGCATTGGATCACTTCAAACTCATGATTAATGAGGGTGTGATGCCTAATGTTACTACCTGCACTGTAATTGTAGATGCCTTTCTAAAGGGGAATCTCATAGTTGAAGCTTTTGAGTTCTTCTATGGGATAGAAGAATGGGGTATAAATCCCAACATATTTATGTTCACAGTAGTGATTAATGGATTATGCAAGGCGGGAAAATTGAATAGGGCTTGGGGAGTTCTTGGGGAAATGATAAAGAAAGGGCATGCTCTTAATGTAGTAATTTACTCGATTCTTATTCATGAAAGCAGAAACCTTGAGGAGGCATGCAAGCTATTTGCAAGAATGTCAAAGGAGGGCATTATACCCAACGTCATTACATATACAAGCCTTATTGATATCTTCTGCAAGAATGGAAGGATAAGAGAAGCATTAAGTTTTTTTGAAGAAATGATTAAGCAAGGCTGCGAAGCTGACAAGGCCGCCTATACTTGCCTAATTGATGGTCACTGTAAGAACAAAGATATCAACAAAGCTATTGAATTGTTCAGAATGATGTTGCAGCGTGGTCTATTACCAGATGTACATACATTTACCTGCCTGATCGATGGATATAGCAAGCTACTTGTGATGGACGTTGCAGTTTCCTTGTTAGATGAAATGATAAGCATGGGCATTTCTCCTAATGCAGTTACTTATACTGCTCTTATAGTTGGATATCGTAAAATGGGTGATTGGAATAAAGCTTATGAGATGTATGAGAAAATGTTAAAGCAGGGGATTTCACCTGACATGTTGACCTTTGCTTCACTGGGAATCGAACTCAATGAGTGCTGGGCAATGCCATGAATCTGATAATACCCAGCTCATATTTTTTATTATAGGTGCTATATTCCCACTTATCTATGTTTTGGATGGTAAGCAACATCTCATATTAAAGTTATCTCAGATTATGTTGACATACTGCTACAATTTCTTTTATCTTCAGGCTATTTAACTATAATATTTTCCCAGAGTAGGTAAACATTTATCTTTTGAAAGCAACAGAAACAGTAATGTATACTTGATGTTCTTTGCCTTTAGAGAGAGAGAGAGAGAGAGAGAGAGAGAGAATAGTTGGATATCGTAAAATGGGTGATTGGAATAAAGCTTATGAGATGTATGAGAAAATGTTAAAGCAGGGGATTTCACCTGACATGTTGACCTTTGCTTCACTGGGAATCGAACTCAATGAGTGCTGGGCAATGCCATGAATCTGATAATACCCAGCTCATATTTTTTATTATAGGTGCTATATTCCCACTTATCTATGTTTTGGATGGTAAGCAACATCTCATATTAAAGTTATCTCAGATTATGTTGACATACTGCTACAATTTCTTTTATCTTCAGGCTATTTAACTATAATATTTTCCCAGAGTAGGTAAACATTTATCTTTTGAAAGCAACAGAAACAGTAATGTATACTTGATGTTCTTTGCCTTTAGAGAGAGAGAGAGAGAGAGAGAGAGAGAGAGAGGATACTTTTACGTTTGATTCATATCATGGTATTCCGGTCAATACAATTTTTTTTATGTTTCTTTTAGATACTAATGCTTTTGTATGTTGGAATCTACATTATTCGTAGGGTACTATGCATTTAAATTGTTAAGACTAATTAAGGCATCATCAGAACTTATGTGTAAGCACTTCCTTTGTTTCAGGGGTACATACCTTTCACAAGGTTTAGTGATCTTAAATATCCCATCGGCGCACCTGGATGTCCTCTGCTTACTATGCAAGTGGCTCGTTTCAAAAGTGAAGTTTAACTAAACGCACTGTGCCTAAGGTATAGAACACCTTTTTTTTGCTTTAATAACCTGTCCTCTGAAAAAAAAAGTTTCTACATTTGTTGTGCACTATTAAACTAAGCACTTTGTACTGCTGATGGCTCTTATTTTGCCCACATATATAATCATTAAATTGACTTCTCATTTTTTTCAGATGACTTTTTCATTACAAAAGTTGAGAGGTATTTCCTTTTTAGAAGTCTGAACTGTATATTGGGTGTGAAAACATGCCAGTTTGTGCTATGTATCTCTCACTCTCTGGCCAATTGAAGAACCAATTACATTTTGTTGGGAAGACACAGGTATATTGCTAAGCTATTTTTTATTCTAAAATATTATGTCTTTTATCTGAAAAAATTGTCTTCATGTCACTTATTATTTTTTTTTGTTTTTCGTTGTAGGGTTAGGTAAACTAAATAGTTCTTCCAAAGGCTGAACAGTTCATAGTTTCCTTTTGTCTTCATTATGCTCGATAAAATATTATTTGCTCATGAACCGGTTGACGAGTTATGCAGGTATATTGCTAAGCTATGTGTTATTTCAAAAGTGTTAACATCTTTTTATCCTAAAAATTTGTTTTCATGTCACTTATTATTTTTATTTTTCATCATAGGGTAGTTCTTCTGAGGGGACCCAACGCGTTTTGGTTAGGATCCAATCTTCTGGCCAAATGGCTGAACTGATGTAACAGTTTATGTTTTCGTTTTGTCTTTCTTGTGCTTAATAAAATATTACTTGCTCATTCACTTAATTACTGGAAAAAAACTATTATTTGCTCATGAACTGGTTGACTGGTTATGCAGGTATATTGAGATGCAAAACCATGAAAAGAACAAGATACTGATCAAATCGTACTATGCGGCTGTCAACAAATGTTACTTGCTCATTCACTTAATTACTGGAAAAAAACTATTCTAGAACAAATGTTTCAGTTCAACAACCAAATTTATGAAGGAAATAATTTTCTTTTGTTAACAAACATTTTAATGTTATGGATTGTTAATTAATTCATAGCTTGATTTTTTTATGATTGTTCTCATTTGTAGAATGACCACAAGCTAATTCCTTGAGAACTTATTCAAGTTACAATGAGAAAATTATATTTTGTAAATTCAAGCAAGAACGCGTTGGATTCCACATGAATTGTTTTCACAAGATATGCTTCTTTTTTTTCACTGTAAATATGAGATGAGTTTTCTCATCATTTTGCCATGCCGCCCCCCTTTCTTCTAAGATGAAAAAGATTACATAACTTGCATGAGCACTTACTGAAAAGGAATACGAATGGGACATATGAGTTCCATCACAAAGATGAAATATTACATAAAGTCGCTAGAAAAATGATACAGATGGAAGAGAAGATGAGTAAGATTAGCAGTTTCGAGCACACCCACTTTATATCGAAGCACAAAATCTACATCAGATCAGTCACAGAGTCTACATCCTCAGGTTAAAAGGAACTGAAAACCAACGCTTGGTTGGGTAACAGATAAAGTGTGAGATGAAAGGAACAATCTTGCTAGCTTTAATCTCTTCTCATTTTGATATTAAGGCGTAACTCCTTGTAACAGGTGACCTTCTCGGCCGCTTTGCGTGACGGTCTACCGATGGACGACCTCCTTGACACTTCATTTTGATCTGCTGTGGCTGATGATCTACCATCTTCTTCTTCATGAACTTCATCTTTTGCTGGCTTCTTCGTAGCCTTATTATTAGAAATAGCATCAGCTGAAGTAGCTCCTGTTTCTTCTTCATGAGACCGTATTGGAAACTTGATATCTTCAATCTCAAAAAGTTCCCCTTTAGGTTCACATGGCTCACTCTTCGAATTGCTCGATTTCCTCCGCAGTGATCGCCTGCACAGGGGTGAGATGCTTACTGGAATTTCAGAGGGAACTTTGAGGATAGCAAATGAATTGAATACCTTCTACACTCGTCCTTTTCCTTTGTTGCTGCTCCGGTGGTTGCGACTCCAGGTCCCAAAGCTGCGAATCCAGATAATCATATATAAGATGAATACCGAAACAATAACTAATCTGGAATTATAAGAGGAACACCAATTACATTGAGTTCGCAATGGGCGCTTTCTAGCAACATTGCAAGGCTTCTTCTGACTAGCTGGATTGCAAGGCTCCTCCGGAATTTCAACCACATCATTTTTCTGCTGCATATTTCCGACGAAGGACAGAATCAGCAAACGAAAGGTGCTTGACCTGTGAATGAGAACTTAACTCAGTATCATACCTGATGTTCCATCTCATTTCGTAGTGTTTTGTGCTTCTTGTTTGTCTTCTTTATTTCCTGAGTGAATAAACATAGAAGGTCACTGAGACCTACTGCAACGAACCATTCGGAAAATTCCACTTCAGAGTCGAGAAAAAAATATGCATTACTACACCACTCATACCTCCAGCTCAATAGTTCTAGCTTGAAGAAGAGCTGATACACAGCCAAGTTCATGCTGCAAGTTCTTTAGCTGCACATCAAAAACACCACATAAACAAATTCTTCAGTGAAAAGTAAAGTCGGAAACTTTCCGCAAAGTTCAGAGCACAAAATACAGTCCTGGGAGTTGAAAGTGGACTCTTACTCTATCTTTGCCTAGATTGAGTTCCTGTAATCCATGGCAACAAATTGACACAGAGAAGGAAAACATAAAAGGTCAGAACTTTGTCAAGAGTGGAAGGTAAAAGGAAGAATAAACAGATGTTCTAGGACAGTGAACAAACTGCAATCATCTGTGAGTTGGCCTGAGCAAGCTGCCAGTTTTGTTGGGTGGTCTTCTGAAGAGTGACCCGTAGCTTCTGCACCTCGATGCTGCTCATCTCTATCATTTGGCTGTCCAGAAACACAACCATGAGAAAACATGCAAGAAATTAGAATCCATTTCATTCCAGAGGACACAAATTGCATACTTTCTCTCGGCGACGAGCTTTAGAAGTGCCGAATTTTCCTGGAATCAGACCCAAAAAAAGAAACCCATCAAAATTCGAGCAAATATCTCTCATTTCTTCTTCCACCGATGAAGGAGAGGAGAAGAAATCAAGAAAAAAAATTCAGGTGAGATCCAATCGGAGCCATCACCTTAATCAACCGGGTGTGGTCGTCGTAGGGGCCCGTCGGCGGCGCGGCCCTCTCGAGCGCCTGTTCTTGCCCGACGGATCTCATCCGGGGGCCAGCCACGGCGAGGTTGGTGATGTCGGAGAGACTCTTACGACCCATCCCGCAGCCGGGCGGCGGCGGCGGCGGCGGCATGATCACCCTCCGGTTCGCGTCTCCTTTGGATCTGAGGAAACCTGGGGAAGATCCATCCCTAAGACACCGGAAGAAGGCGCGCCCTAACCCTAGAAGCAGAACCGGCGGCAAGATTCGGCTTGTAATGGGGTGGGGAAAAGGGAGAGCTCGGAGGGCGGCGTACCTGAGAGCTTGGAGGCTTCCATGGCCGCGGCTTCTTGGGGAACGACGACGGTGGCGACGGCGGCGGCGGCATCCATTTGGGCGGGCAAACAAACTATAGCATATATACCAATATAATCCTTGAACTATATTATTATCCATTTTGCACCCTTGAATTTTTTGAATAGTGACATTTAACCCCAAAAACTAAATATCATATGTTTTATATTATTTTTATTTTTTCTAAATTATTGAATTACTATTTTAACCATGTTAAATTATTTTTTTAGATTTTTATCTAATAATATAAATTTTCTCATAATTCTAAATATGTTTAAGATCCAATTTTAATTTTTCTATTTTTTAAGTATTATTTTTTACTTCAAAATACTTTTCGGCTTCAATTTTATTTTATTTAATTCAATTGCAAAATTTTCCTTTTTATATTCTTTAACAAGACTAAGACTATTTGTCTTTTATCAATTAATCTAAGAAGGATAACATAACTTTTAATGATCTAAAAAATAAATAAAATGATATAAAAATTGTCAAACTTTATTTTTGGGGTTAAGTGTCACTATTAAATAAATTTAAGGTTCCTAAGTGGATAATAATATAGTTGAGGGGCTATGTTGGTAGATATATCATAATTTAAGGGAGGAAATTGGAAATAATCCTTCATTTTACGATAATATCTATCTTATTAAATTCAAACAATACTTAAATTAAAAAAAAAAGTTAGAAAGATATGTATCTTAACATAAGAGTACAAAGTTCAAAAATTTTGAGTCTTGGATTTTATGACCTCAGTTTTTTAATATGTAGAGTGCAACCAAATTTTTTTTATCGCACTTTACTCAAACATATAGGAACTGTATGATGAATTGAATATATATATATATATATATATATGGATTTGTTCGAAGAAAATAATATATGTTGGGCACAATAAAATCTGTTTGGTACAGGAATAAGATGAGCATACACACAATCCAACACATTTCAATAATTAATATAGTTTTACCAATTGCTAGGACCAATGTAAAAAAAAACTATTTTTTTACCAAAACGAGAACATTGTTTTTTTTATCTTGACAAATACATATTTACCATTTTTCTTCATTCCTTTCTTTTTTATATAATTACCTTTATCAATTATTTTATCTTAATAAATACATAGTAATTTATAATTAATAATTTTTAGCATCAATTAAATTTTCCACAAAAAATATAATGTTAATAATTAAATATAATATGATAAATAGTTTTATATTAACAGTTAATTTTTATATTATCATATCATTTGGTGAAAATATACTATTGAAAATAGAATAGTGAAAATTATTAATCAGCTAGCCAGTATAGTATTAGTTAATTAATATAATATTATCAAATTTAGTAGTTAATAGTTTATTAAAAATAAAATAAAGATTAATTATATATTATTACAAACATGCTAATTTAGTAAGTATTTATCATTATTTAACTCAATAATTAGAATTTTATTAATCAATAATGTCAATAAATATCTAATTTAATAAAATATTTTATTTATTTTGTTCTCGTTTCAACCAAATTTGATCACTGAAAATTAATCAATCAAACAAATCATAAGAATATCTCACTCTTATTTTTTAAAAAATATACTTGCTAATTATCATTACTCTTATTCTCGTACGACCAATGTGAATGCCGAATTTGTTATTAAAATTATATATTGAAAACAATCTATTGATCATTAGATATTTCTCTTTTTAAATATAAAAAATAATAATCGTCATATAATTATATGTGTTAATTGTTGATGTTTTTTTTCGTTTAAAGAAATTGACTATATCATAAAAAAAGTTAAAATGAATTTTAATTATTTTTTACGTGAATAATATGGAAAGGAGTTTGAGAGATGGTATCATCGTCGTAGATGTTTTAAGGTGTTTAAAAGTTTTTTCTGATTTTTTTCAATACAAGAAAATGAGGAATAGTTTCTAAAAAAAAACGCTTTGTGTTTCTCTGACCTAGATTAGTTATATAGCTCTATTTATTTGCCACCTTGAGTTTTCTTTCAAAACAAGTAAAAGAAACATAAAAAGAATAAGGCAAATTTTCATTATTTTGGGTAAATTATGATCATAGTATTAAGTGTGAAAGAGATTGAAAAAAATAGTTGAACTAAGGGATATAATTAATATTTGGAGGATGATTTCTGATTACTCTAGAATCGAGTATTGCTATTTTAATTTAGTTCAAATATTGTTCGGTGGCAAAAATAAGTTAAAGTGACCTTTAGTTAGATTTTATTTTACATGCATAATATACGAAGTAACGTGCGCGATGATAAAATATTTTGCCGAAGGCATACATAAAGTTGGATTAAGATTTCTTTTAGAGGGTGTTTCCCTAGTAGTAATCTACTAGATTACTGGTAATTTGAAGTTAAAATTACTTGGGCCCACCACATTACCTTCTTTACTTATTTTAATTCGTAGACAATCTAGATTGCCTAGCAATGCAGATTACCTATGAAGGGATAATCCACATTATCTATGAAGGGGTGTCTATCCAGATTACCACCCAAGTGGCAATCTTATTTATATTACTTTCCCTCTTTGCCCTTTTAAATCTTTCATAAATAAAACATAACACAATAATAAATTATCATATAATAATAACAATAACACAAATAATAATAATAATAATAATAATAATAATAATAATTTATTATTATTATAAATTAATGACCATAATAAATATTATTTAAATAACATTATATTATTATGATCATATTATGAACTAAAATATAGCACTAATTATTATTTATAAGTATTATTAATTAGTTTATTTTTTTTATAAATTATTATTATTAATTATAAAGATTATTTTATTATTATTTTAATTTGAAGGGTATTAATTACTTAAATTCATTAATTTGTGAATTCANTTTTTTTATAAATTATTATTATTAATTATAAAGATTATTTTATTATTATTTTAATTTGAAGGGTATTAATTACTTAAATTCATTAATTTGTGAATTCATAATTTAACTTAATAAATTTTAATTCAATAATACAAAATTTTTAACTTAATAATATTTATGAAGGGTATTTTGGTAAAATGATGTATATTATTTAGTAATCATTTATATAAGTAAATATGATAATTTGAATTACCATTTGGATTACTTATATATAGTAAACGGGGTAATGCACATTACTAATAATTTAATAAGTGGTAATCTTTCTATCAGGTAATGTAAATGATAATGCAGTAAACGCCTCTTAGTGCTTAACGTAAGAAAATGCAAAAATAATTTAAACAATAAATTCCTTTGCATCAGCGAGTAGTGTTAAATTGTGGTGAGCAAAGTAAATTTTCACTATTTTCTTAATTAATTATTATTTGAAAAATAAATAAGGGACACAGTTTTCTTTTTTTTTTAAGAACTACCAAAAGAAATAACTAAAAAAGTTGAAGAGATGGAGGAGGCATTTCTCATCAGGCAGCCTTCCACAGACCTCATGTTTTCTATTTTGTTTAAAGTTATAAAGTAATTCCATTAAGGAGACTCTACATTGTAAGATAGTAACTCTTTTCCTTTCTTTTTCCATCTCGCTATAATTTCTCCTGAGTTTACAAATAATTAAAACTCTGGAAAAAAAATGGATCCATCTCTGTTTCTTTTCTCTTTGCACCTTCATTGTGCTTTGCTTCAGTCGAAAAAAATGGATGCATAGTTCTTATGGTGTCCTAGAAACCATGTCGTTATTGTTTTCAACTGCGAAGTTTATACCGTCGCTGTTTCCTGGAGTAACAAGATTGAAATGTTGGACATCTCATTCAACTCAAAATCACAACTTTACTAAAGAAATTTACCTGTTCGTTTACGTTTTCTTGTGGTGCTTTTAGTTTCAGAGGAGGAGGAGACCTGGAGTTGTCTCTTCAATTCACCCTACAATTCAGGAAATGCTGCTGATGACGTTATGCAAGAAGAAAAGAACTAACAATGAGCAACTAAAAGCAGTTGCAGGATTGCTGAGAAATTGTATAGGACAATTTCCAACATATACTGGCAGAGATGTGTTGCTGATTCAAAATTCTTCAAAGGGAAAGACAGTTAATTGTTTGATCCAGAAGTGGTACATACGATTGGAAATCAAAAGATGATTATGATTATTATTTGCTTTGCTCAAACCTTGTTTGCCCACGTCAGGCCACAGGCATTGCAGAGTGATCTGGGTCCGGCAGGTCCGCGGCGCATAATAGGAGTGGCATCTTTGCTGGTTCCACAGTTCAAACAACTGCCAAAGGAACTCACATCTCAGTCATGCATATTCAACATTCATGCAACTCACTCTGGACAGGGAGTGAAGTGAACCAATATATACTGTGATGTGCAAGTTCTTGAAAGCCAAAAGACTTACTGAGGATGAGGACTGCTGCCATCTTGAGCACAGCTCAATGAAGGATCCCAACTTGTTGAGACTGAATCGTCTAATTTATCAGCATTCTTTGATGAGGTGAATTGGCCTTTGACACGCTTCATCCTGCAGGAATTATTACACACAAACTAAAGAAAAGATCTAACTTCATCGGATGGAGTCCACATAAGAACATCTTTTTTAGAACTATGAAGATGAAAACAGAATTATTAGTGGTTAATTACCTGGAAGCAACTTGTTGACGAACAGCATAAAGAGTTTTCTTCTCAAAGCACAGATTTTTCCTTTTCTCCCTATAACGCATTAGAGAAGCAAGACGTCGACTCTTGGCTTGTTGTGATCTTTCGTTTAACACCTAAGAATTATATATAATGAACAAGATTAATTTATACATAATTAAGTTTGATGATGTGAGTATATGTACATATACTTACATCGCTCGCATCTTGATGTGGCTGTCCTAATTCCACGGCAGGGACCGTAGGTGATTGATCTTGCCCACCCAACAGTAACAAAACTGCATTAAACTGAAGGACAACATATATGAAAACTTTGTATGAACAAAAGTGCATCAACAACATTAAACATATAACAAGACTACAAAAAGGAGGACAAGATCATTGTCTCAATAAGATATTCTCATATCAATGTCTACTCATTGTTTGAGTTTTTCCAACTAATAAAAACAGATATGGGTAAAAAAATGTCTACATCTTCCAGTATATAACAACATTAGCACTGCAAAAATTAGATTGTTATCAAATTAACAATATGTAAAGGCAACTGATCACTTTATTACATATCAGAATAACTTTGGAATCAACCAATAAAATATTAAGCAGTCAGGGTTCAAATTTTAGGACAGGCACTCGGCATCCGGAATTCGGTTTTTTTTCCTCAATCTTATCTTAATAACAAAAGAAATAAAGATAAATTGCTTGTCCTTCGTGTTTTCCGTGGTGCTATATTTTTTTTGGCAGAAAAAAAGGAAAAATCTTTGGTAAATTGGCTTCCTTAGAATCAGAGGAAAAAAAAAGGTTGGTACTCTTTGTTTTCTTTATTTTATTCATGTTTTCAGCCTCCTTTAACGCCTACATTATTATTTTCTTATTGAGAGAGAGAGAGAGAGAGAGAACAAACATATTTGTTAACTGTAGCAGTTAAAGTTCCAAAGGGCATGTCAAGCAATTGCAAGAGAAAACATGCATATGATCATCCATTGAGGAATCAATCGATCGATCGATAGTTCGATTGAAAGAACAAGAGGACTAAATCGAACTAATTGACTAATTATCCGAAGAAGAATTATGCATAAAAGATAAAAACTTCATTAGGTTTTCCTTTTCGAAGAAAAAAAAAAGAGAAGAGAATTGAAATGTACCCTTTCGGGGTCGACATGGGGGAACTCGTAAACAACGCCCTGGAAGAAGAGCGCCAGGGTGTTCTGCTGCTGCTCTTCCGCGGCCTCATGCTCGATCTCCGGCGGAGGTTGGTGCAAGGAGGAGGGCTCAAACTCCGAAGGCGCCGCCGCCGCGGCGTTCTCCTCCGTCACCGTCGCCGCCCCACGAGCTTCTGTCTCTTCTTCTTGCTCTTCTCGTTCTTCCCCCAAAACTTCGGCGACGGCGTCGGAGAAGCCATTGACGAAGTAGCGGCCTCCCAGGAAGGGATCGGGATCCACTCCTTCGTACATCGGAAGAAGACCAGGACGATTCACCTGAAACCCTGCCGCGATACGGCGACGCAGAAACCCTAATCCCGCTAGAAGACGAGATGAGGCGGCGGCAGTGGCGGCGCCGGCGGCGCCGGCGGCGTGTTTGGTCGGAAGAGGAGGTCACGAGAGAGACGTAGAAGTCGGAAGAGGAAGAGGACTTGAAGTCCATATTTATATGTTTTTGCTGCAACACGAACTGCGACGTCCATCTTTACTCTTTGACATCGGAGTTTTATCAAATTTACGAGTTTACCCGCCTTTACTTATGTCGTGTTAAATTGTGATTTTTTTTATTTTAAACAATTATTACTATTATTATTAAAAGTATGGTTTTTTTATTTAATTTAGTTAAGATAAATAAATCATTGTAATTTCTTTGACTTGAGTTGAGTTATCAATGAGGGAAAACTAATTATTATTATGAAAAAAATTCGACATGTTAGATAAGTCTATATGTTTAAATTGTATGGACCCTTCTCGCCAACGCTATAATTTAAAGCATCTCACTCTTTTTCATATTTCATATAGACTTATTAATTAATATATTTATAAGTAAAAATAAGTCGCACAATAATATAAAATGTTTGTATATATATTTTATTTTAAATATAATTAAAATTATTCGTATCGAAAACTTAATTAAAATTATATGATAATTGCTACTCATGCCGAGTCAACCCATAAGGTCATACTTATGTTTACTTATAAGTTACAAGTCAAATTCTTAAATCCCGCACGATGCGTTTGACAATTTTATTTTCTAATGTTAGTATGTTACTTACTTTCCTGATTTCTTTATTGCATTAAATAAAAAGTACTGTAAAGATAAAAGTAAAAAAAAATAATATACGTCGTTCATATATCATGTGTTTGTGTCAAAAACGTCATTCGAATTAAAGTGCGTTTGGAAGAGTTTTTAGAGTTTTTATTAAAAAAAATTATGAATGATTGTTTGGTAAAAAAAAGTTGTTTACACACTATTTGAAAAATACATATATTTTTATTATTTTTTCAGAAAGTTGAGAGATTATACCGCAGAATAAAACGTTGTCACTAAAAGCAACTAAACTTTTTTTTATCATTTACATGTTTCTCAAACGCAGCTTTAATTTGGTCTCCAATTTAAACCAACATCAGGTCATCAATTAATAATAATAATATTATTATTATTATTTATGCTTTATATTTTAAAAAAATCCAGTTTTGTTGTAATAAAATTTATTTCATGTACTATAGTATTATAGTTAAAGTAGAAACTAAATAATATGTATATGATATTATTGTATGGATAATTAATATATATACTAAGAATATGTCTTACAAGAAATCTATTTATCCTGTTTGGAAGGGTGTTCATTCAATTCATAGTTTATTTTTTTCTTTGACAGATAAATATACGAAGTAGTGTTCAGCAGGAATTTTGAACGAATTCAAAATCAACTTTCAAGCTAATTACATCATAAAAATAAGAATTATTTTTATTTTTGTAAGACCTCCGATAGTAAAGGAGAATGCTACATATAAGCCCATGACCACATTCGTATTTTGTCCACGTGGAATTAACTTTCATTCTCATCATTGTCTTGGTGTCTTACAATCTTTTTTCCTTCGGGGCTCAACGTCCTCGTTGAGTCGACCCACATGGTTCAAGTGAGCATGCGAGGTTGACTTTGCTACCTTCTGTAAGACCTCCGATCCATTAAAGATTGTGATTAACCTTCTGTAAGACCCCCGATCCATTCAAAATATTGTTCGCTTTGGGCCCAATGACCCGCACGAATTTAAAACGCGTCTTGAATGATAAGGGAGGATGCTATATATAAACTCATTATCACCTCCGTGTTTTGTCCATGTGGGACTAACTTTCATTTTCATTATTGGGGACTTACAATCTTCTCCCCTTCGGAGCTCAACGTCCTTGTTGAATCGATCCACATGGTTCAAGTGAGCACGCGAGGTTGGCTCTG
>LTAE01000496.1:0-39242 GCA_001647135.1 Pontederia paniculata
GGCCTGGACGATATTAAATGATTTTACGACAAAGAGTAGATGAATGTGATTCAGAGGTAAACCCAGGGTCCTGATGTCCTCTTATCATTAGAAATTATCCTTTTTAATTCCGCCTTCTTTATTATAAAAACAAATAAAAATTATTACCTCTATCAATTACCCCTCACCTACTCCGGTTAGGGCTTGAACCTTTAGTGTCAAGCCCCCTAACCACGAAAGCTTGGCTGAGGAAGGGTAGGAATAGAAGTGTGAGAGCAAAGTGTCCTAGTGGATCGACACTAAAGTACTCATCGATTGCCGTATACTTGCGGTGATAGGAGTGTGCATAAGTTTATAAATAGTAAAATTTGAAGTGAAGAACATTATGTATAGAAGATCGATCCTGGTTAACCCCATAACCTGTGGTCATCATCTACCTTACTCCACACTTCGCATCAACAATCACCTTCTTCAGGAAATTTGGCTGTAGCATTTCGTCTCCTTCTCCAACATATAGGTACTTCCAAGCTTGAAGCATGCCTCAAGATGGATCCTTAAAGGTTATTGATAATTTTTCAATAAGTGGATGGAGTCCTCAGACGATAACTCTCATTTTTTTTCTCATATAGGGTTCAATCCATAATGAAAATCCATAGTGAAAATGGACAACATTGGAGGTGCTCGGCACCTCGTGGCACACACGAACTCTAATCATCGATATCATTTAATCGCTGAAGGGTTAATTGATACTGTGAAATATTGATGGATGTATAGAGGGGATTTGAACTCCAAATTTGTAAATTAAGTGTAAATACTACATATTTAATATAAGTAATAAATTGAGTTATTTTTTTATAAAATATAATCTATTTATACACTTTGAACTACCTCAAATTTTATCCTAAGTTTGTTATGCATATAGTAAAAGATGGCTCTTAATTAGACTGCTAGGCAAATTTCAAAAGTAAAAAAATAATATTGTGACAATTAATTTTATAAAAATAAATATAAGAATTGTTCACAGTTTATATTCAACTAGTGAAAGGCAAGTCATGCTTTTAATATAAACAACTCATAAATTACACTCCTAAAATGTATTTAAGAGTATATTTGGTTTTAGATCAGGGGCGGAGCCATGTGCCTACCGACGCCTGCACGTGCAGGCACTGACCCGCCGCCTATAATAATTTAGCGTATGCATAAAGTCTAAACTATTACATTGGCATAGTGGCTCGAGCACTCCTTGAATTTTTATTCATTTTTTGAGCCAATTACCCTTCATTCTTCCACTAATAAAATAATTTTAGTTAAAAAATCAATTAATTATATTGTATCAAGTCATAAGTAGTTTTAATATATTTTAAGTAAAATTAAAGCATATTTTTCTCTTTACATTTCAAATTTAATACAATAAAATAAACTTTAATATAATATTTTTCACTCATATTAAATTTGCTTTTATATGATAAAATATATTTTAGATGGTCCTTAATTAACATAATCAATTAAATTTTTTTATAGACTTAATATTATATAATAATATTAGATTTTATTTATTTCGTTAATAAAATATCTTTTTAATTAATCTAACATAAATCACTTATATATGATATAGTAGCACTATAATAAATAATTGTTGAACTTTTAACTTAATAATAATATTTATAATATGAACTTTAACCTTAATAATATATAATATTTTGATTATAAATTAAATATTATTTTAGTATAATTAAATATTTATATTTATTATATTGCTCGTATTTAAAATAATAAGCGAATCCACTAAAAGAAATTCTGGCTCCGTCACTATTTTAGATGGAATTTTGTAATTTACTTCTTAATACTTTAGTATCGAATATTTTGTAGATAGTTTATAGATTTTTAATATTTGTAGCCTCCACATGCAAGCATTCGGTAATTATAAACTTAGTAGCCATCAACTGTTGGATGTCCTATTTTCTTGTTGGAGAACGCAAGTTCAATCCCCCAGATGTTTTAGTTTGGTTTTCTTATTCCGTCGAAGAAGTAAACGTACTGTTAGTAAATAATTATTGTATTTGATAAAATAATTCTAGCATTTTTTTTAACCAATTGAATTTTGGAATATCTCTTTTTTCTTCCAATGCCCAATTTATTTTTTCCATCCTTATTTAATATTTGTTATTGAATAATTCATATATCAAATTCATCAAATATCATGCAAATTCAGTATAATTATGTATTTTTAAATGTTTTAAAATATATTATTTTTTTGTTGCATTTTCATTCAAGTCACAAAACTCTCTTCCAAATAAGTACAATTTTTACTATTTTGTATATAATTCTCCTTTCTATAATTATGTAAAATTTTAAATTTGTCACTGTGTAGTAAATAGTTTGTACTTTCACAAACAATTGTATTGTATATAAGTGCTCAAGAAAAATGAATATTCAATTTAAATAAATTATTGAACATTTTTTTCAGCTATATTTATTTAGCACATTTTGTGTAAAATGAATTTGAAAATCATTCACCATGAATTATCTTCTAAATCTCTATTGCAAATCTTAGGCGACAATTTCTTGATCTAAGAAGAGGATTCTTTAATATATATTATAAATTGTATTTAAAAATATTAGCTATATTTGTTGAAGTGATAAAATAGAAATAATAATAGATATTTGAATATTCATTTAGAAACATTTTAAATACTAAAAAAGTGCGTACGTATTATATATGTTTATCATTTATCTAGGGATATATATGCTTTTCTACAGTTGTGTATGCTTAAAAACGCGAATTCATTTCAATACTATTTTTTTTATCTGCAAAATTTTGAAAGAAAAAAAAGATATATGTAGTTCTAAATTTTGAAACTTTTTATCATTCTTTATTGAACACATTGAATTTATTTTATTTTTAAATATCATATTAATATTTTATTTTTTAAAATTATTTCACATCTCTATTTTTTCTTTTCACCATAAACATTATTTAATAGTTCTTCGTTTACAATCTTAAAACAAACAATATTATTAAAATAAATAAATAAGTAAATAAATTATTATGTATAACATAACAGAATATTTCTATGTAAATAAGAATGCAAATTATGTCTATTAGTGTCACTTTAAAATTATCAATTAATATGATCCTCAGATTTCCATCCAACAGTAGATATAAACCCACGAAGAAACGGATGGTCTCGATTCATTGCTATATTTAGATCTTTCCCATTTCTTATACCGTCGATTCCCTAAACCGTGGTAGGGTTTTTGACTGGGTTTGCAGCACTGAGATCGACTGAAACCCTCCCGCAGCCGTCCTTCGCCGCCGCTCTTCGTCACTGCTCTTGCCGCCGCTGTTAGTCGCCGCCTCTCTCTCTCTCTCTCTCTCTCTCTCTCTCTCTCTCCTCCGAGGACTCCTGCGAGCAGCCGCCCTTGTCGGGCGTCCTCTTCTGCCCTGCGAGCAGAAAGGTCGATCGCCCTCTTCAGGCGTTCTCTTCTACTTGCGAACAGAACAAGAGGCCTCGTCTTCTGCTTCAAGCAGAAGAGCACCAGAAGAGGCCAACTTTTTCTGTTCGCGAGCGATCTGCTGCTCGCTAGCAGTGAATATATTCTGTTATCACTTCTTAGTTAGATCACTTCATTTTTACAGTAATTTAGCTTATTAATCATTAGATTCTAGAACATTAGTTTCTTAATGAACATTCTTGCCATCATTGAGTGTGCAAATGGTAGCCTCATAGTTCGTATTTGTTCAAATCATGGTGCCTTTTTAACTTTTATATATTTCTAGAAATTTATTTCAAAACATAAATTTGGTAATCGAGACACGGACACGGCCTTGCCTTTCTGTCTCGGCTCCAATTTTTAGGAGTTTAGCAACCTTGAACCTTGCCCTATGTTTTGGTATAGCTGATGTGTTCCATTCGTTACTGATGTTATTTCCTAATGTTTTCACTGTCTTGGTTGATTTGAGCTGCGCATTTTCATCAATTTGTATTACTGATTATTGGTGATACCATTATATGCTTAGTCATGCAAGATTTAGGCTTAAACGTTCCTACAATATCATTTGGCTCAGAGACTGAATGCATGACTGGAATTACTGGAATTAATAGGTTTACTGGTTTTTAACCTTAGTAATAGTAATTTGCTTGATGTTTAGTTTCCTTTCTGATATTATTATTTTGTGTTTGAAAGGAAATGTAATGTTATTTTTTGAGAAAGGAAATGCAATGTTAATGGCTAACTGATTGCAGTAACATTTCCCCCCTGAATTATTATCTTCATAAAAAAGACCTTGTTTGTCTTTTCCCTTCCTACACAAAATATGGTATGCATTTTATTTTTGTGTATTTTTTTTCTTCTTCTGCTTGATGTTTTCCCTAATTTTCAGGTCTTCAAATGGCTTTGTCCAATAAAATTGGCAGTCTCTTGAAACGAGTAGTATCATCCAACCCATCAATTTATCAGGCAATACGATGCATGTCTTCTTCTAAACTCTTTGTCGGAGGTCTGGAATATCCGTAACATGATTGACAAATCTTCTGAGGTTAGGTTTCAGCTTCTTGATTGAACAGCTGCTGAGAATATTTTTTCTTTCTTCTCAGGTCTCTCTTATGGCACAGATGATCAAAGTTTGAGAGAAGCATTCTCTGAATATGGTGGAGTTACGGAAGGTAACTGCATTTATTTGGTTTGATTATCCTTCTTGTTTTGGATTGCGTAAGAGCTAGCAAATTTATGTCAAATTGCAGCCAGAGTTATAATGGACCGAGAGACTGGAAGGTCTAGAGGGTTTGGTTTTGTGTCTTTTACATCGACTGAAGAGGCCTCTGCTGCCATGTCTCAGATGGATGGAAAGGTATTATTCATGCAGGGAAAATACTTTAGCAGGCATATATGTATTAGCTTTTTCTTCTTTCCATATGTTATTAAATTGAAGTTTTTCATTTATTTAGCTAGTTCTTGTGCTGGGTGCCTAGGTATACAACATATGATTTTAAATCACTGTTTTACTAAATAATTGGATAATTATTTCTGGACTAACATTTGCTATTCTCACTAAGGTCCCGTTTGGTTCAAGAGTTTGATATTCTTGGATTAAGAATAGTGTGTGTTAGATTAAGAATATTATTATGCAATTCCTTTTGTTAGGATTAAGAGATTTTAGATAGGTGTTTGGTTGAAAAAGGAATCAAAAATATTAAATTCATATATTTATTAAAATAATTATAAAAATAGTACTTTATAAATATAATAATATATTATTTATTGCTCTTGCATTTTTATATATAATATATAATTATATTAATATATATATGTTGATATGATATGTAATTAATTATCATTATACACTATTATTTCGGTGTTAAATAAATTTAATAGTATAAAAATAATAATTAATAATTATAAAATCATCTTAATTATATGTTTGAAAACTATATAATCACTTATATAATAAATAGTTAACATTTTTATTCCTTTCAAAAAAGTTAACATTTTTATTAAATTAAAATAATTAATTTAAAATTTCAGTTAAAAAAAATTAACTATTAAAAAAAATGGAGGGAGTAGCTTGCTCCAGCTTGGGCAAGCTATTCCCACTTCTACAGCTTCCAAAGTTAGACAGCATCTGTGATGCACGGGTACGCCGAGATGGATCAAGTACCGGTACTCGGTACGTACCGGGTGCGGGTACGCTTTGGGTATGTAGGGGTACATTCTGGTACGTACCCAAAATAAAATACTATTTTTAAATATTGGGTACGGCTTAGGGTACGTAATCAAAGGTTTTGGGTACGAGGAAAAACAAGAGGGGGCTTTGATGTTCTGAAGAAAACAAGAGCGATGCCGTAAATTAAAAGGCAAACAAGAGCGATGCTTTGATGTTCCTCCAAAATCAAAATTTACTTCGCCGGAGAAGAAAAGAAACCCAAGAAAGAAACGCAGGATAAAAACTTCACGAATAAAAAAATCGAAAACACACGAGTCCACCTCTTCATTTTCTTCTTCTAGCAATTGATCTCATGGTCTTCATTTCTTATTTGAGCGTCTTGAACTGATGAACGCCAGCTCCTTCTTCCTCTATTATTTCTTTCCTATTTTCTCTTTCTTTCCTTTCCGAGGGCATGAGTTGGAGGGAAAAAAACTTAACAGTGGAACAGCTGTGATCGACAAAGAGCACAGCAAAAGAGGCAAACGATAATGTCTCGTTTTTTTTTTCTATAATTAACAAAAATATACATCTTTGCAAGAGTAAAAACTGTATGTGCATAACTTGTGGAATGCATTTAATAATATTAAAATGTCTTATTAATAATGAGCTACTTTTGTTTAGCTAATTGTCAAATAATATTACATTTTATATTTTGACATGCATATATTTTTATTTTTACATAATCACACTAGAAAGCTTGTTTAGCCCATTTAAATAATAGCACAAATAACTTATTAAATCAATTTAAAACATTAATATTTGTATTTTGACTTGTATATTTTTAAAATTAATATAGATTAATTATTAGTTATGATATTTAATGTCATAAAATTTTATTTTTATATTATATATTTATTATATATTAACGTACCTGTACCCTAGTTTTTTAAAAAATGACGTACTCCGTACCCGTATCCGTACCGGGTACCGGGTACCGTACCCATACCTATGCAACACAAGACATCATTTAATATATTGTCTCTTTGTTTTTTTGTTTATTCCTATTCCATCTTCTGTTTGGCAACATTCATGGGATTAAGGTGTTATTCTTGCCTTTAATCCGTTACCAAACAGGGCCTAAGTTACTGAAAAAAATGAACTTTGCTGTTGGTCGTTTTCTTTAGTTCTAACTTGATTTTGAGAACAACAAATGTTAATAAACTTTATAAAATATGAAAATTAAATTGCCTACAAACAAGTAATAGCAGAGTTTTGGCAACTTTCTGTTCCTCAGTATTAATTGCTTTATTCTGTTAGAATAGACTACAGTGACTGATTTATTTGTTTGTATTCTTATCAAACTTTATCTGAACAAGAATAAAAGAGCACTTCTCAAAAGAATAAAAGAGCAGTATTGTATATCCAGAAACCCCACTCTGTTGATTATTTAATACTGTCACATTTATTCTTAGAATCCGAGGCAAATCTTGAAATGTAGGTGAACTTTGTTAAGACTAGAAATTCATTTATGATCAGATAAATCTATCTTCAGGATCATCAAAGTAGAAACATTCCACCTTGTAATTTTTTGGATGCCTCGTAAAATCTTTCATATTCTCCTTTCAAAAATAAAAATATGTCATATTCTAATGTATGTAAAACTTCTTCAGGATCTCCATGGCCGGATGGTAAGAGTCAATTATGCTACAGAGCGGACTGGTGGAAACCGTGGTGGTGGTTACGGTGGTGGTGGCTACAGCGGTGGAGGTGGGTATGGGGGTGGTGGCTATGGTGGTGGAGGTGGCTATGGTGGTGGCGGTGGCTACCGCGATGGTGGTTATGGTGGTGAAGGTGGATATAATAGTGGTGGTGGAGGTAGCTATGGCACTGGAGGATATAATGTCAGCTCTGGCCGAGGGAACGACAACGGTTCTTGGGGCTCTGGTGGGAATGACAACTATGCCAGTAGTGCAGGTGGTTATGGAGGAAATACTGGAGGATATGGTGGCCAAGATAGTAATGACAACAACTATGGCAGCAACTTCAGCAATGATGGTGGCTATGATAATGGTGCTCAGGATGATCTCTTGGGTGAAAGCTTCAAGGATGAGCCTAAGGACTATGCAAACAAGCAAGGTTGATAATCTGCCATTCAAACTTTGCCTCTGATAAAATCTTCATGTGGCAAACTGAGGTTTTATATTTGGTAGCCTGTGCCGTAGTCATTTGTATGAGAACATGGATAGACTCTCTTTAGGCAATACATCTTTGTCCTTTGCACTTTTCTACTTGACGCTGAAATTAGTCTCAGCGTAACTCTTTGAACTTTGAACTCGGAATGTTACTTATGCTGCAAATAATATGTACGAGAAATGTACTTCCGAATGAGGGTAGAGGAAGTATTGTGAGACATTCCTACTGTCGTCAAACTTTTTATAGAACAATGCAAAACGATTGTGCTCTTTGTATGGTCCAATTTTTATTCCAGGCCTGCTTTGGTCATTCCCAGAGCTGTGTTGCTCAGTTTATAGCTTCTGATCTTCTTGATCACTTTTATGCAGTCCCACATGCGTTATACCTTCATTTATTTTCTTGGTAAGATTGTGTAACCTTAAGACATTGGAGATAGGGCCCTAACTAAGAGAATTTAGGATTTATATATGCATTATGGCAAATTCAAGTTAAAGATGAATCTGGAGAATGATATCCCAGGTTTGCTTTCTCCATCGGCCATTGACCATTTGTTGGGCCTTTACATTTAACCTTTGATTATGTTCAAGCTTTGATTTCTCTAGAATACAGAACATCAAGAAAACCAAGACTGCAATTTGATTATTTTTGCTCAAATGAATGGTTTAGGCATATTAATCTTACAGGTACGCGGACAGCAACCTGTTTAAATTCAATGTACCTTATGCACATAAGACATTTCTTATGAAAAGGCACACTTTGTATTCTCCACTGATCACCACATTGCACACTACTGTCATGTTACCTCATTGTAACCATACCAATCAGCCATGAACAGCCTTCTCCTGTGGCACAGAAGAGTTCGCCTCCCAACCTTGGTGGCACACCTTGAACCCCATAAGTAGTAGTTTACCGTCGCTCTTCAACTCAAATAGCCAACGTCGTCTTAGAGCAGCTGTCGACACTGCACTTCAGAATGTCAGGGTAGTCCCGGGAGATGACGAACTGATCGTAGACGTGCCCGTCGCTGCTCTTCTTGTACTCGAGCATCAGCGTCGAGTGGTTGAAGGCTGTCAGCTTCACGAATCCGTAGTCATGGTCTTGGAAGTGACTCCATCTGGCTCTTACAGCGTTGAAATCAGCAAGGCCTGCGCCACCACCTCCGACGACCACGTGGGTGGTGGCCACAAACGGACCACCGTAGAAGTCTGAAGCATCACGCACGCATTGATTCTGACACATAATTGAAGCAAACAAAGGTAAATTTTCTTCTGGATGTGTTGTATTCGTATTCCATAACCGTATCGGATCCTCCTTACCTGGTAGACGGGGCATGTTCTCTCGTAGTTGTGGACATGGCCATAGAAGGCAATATCAACCTTGTGCTTCTGCCATAACTCTTGCAGGCTCTCTCTCCCCATCGGCTCCTCGGATGTACCTTCGTCGCCATAGAAGTCAGCTGAAGAGTAACCGAGAACTCGGTGCGCAAGGAAGATCAGCCACGGCTGCTTTTGCCGATCCACTGACGATAAACAATGCTCGATGAAGCTGTATTGTTCAGTCCCCGGTCTCCAGTCATGTTCCGTGTCGGCTATGCAGAAGCGGAACATGCCGTAATCTGTTGAGTACCTGCAAAATATACATGATCTCTTAAGGTACACTTGTTAGGATTAATAATAGTGCTTTAAAACTTCAATCTTTAAGAGTGATACCAGAACTTTTCTCTGTTCTCTGCAGGAACATAGAACATGTTTTGGGCCAAAACACCACATTCTCCACCCGAGTCCGTGGTGCCGTAGAAGGATCCTGAATCAGGCCAGTCTCGCTCATGGTTACCACTGTCGGAAGATATTACCACATAGCATGTCATATGCTGAAGGGAAAATGTCATAGAAGCTAAGCATTGGAGTGCTATATGCAGAACTAAACCTTCCAATCATGTAAGGCACAGTTGATGCGATGGGTTCAATCTGAGAGGTAAATTGATCCCACTGTGAAAGGTATCCGGTTGCGTAGCATATATCTCCAATGTGGATAACCATGTCGATGTCGTCCAAGTCCTTGATAAGCTGAGAAGTAGTGTTGAGAGAGCCGAGTTGGAAGTTATTGTATTCATTTGAACCATCAGCCTCAGCCTGGTGGAGAGAAACACAAAGAGAGAAAACCATATTAAAGGGAAGAAAATCACTGCTGTTTGACAATACAAGCTGTACAAGATCCTTCAAAATATGTTTCCATAAGAGGCCAACAACTTTGTGGAGTCCTATTACAAAACTTATGAGCCTTTTATATATCAAGTCTGTGTCATGACTTGTCTACTTCTGATTAGGATTTAATTTGAATCCTGTGTCATAAGTACACAAGAATTGGGACAACATATGAAATTGGGTTCTTTGAACATAAGGGAAGAGTGGAGGAATTGGAAGAGAGTTGATAGGCAGCCTGAGGATGTAGATACAAACTATCAATTAGAAAAGCAAAGGCTTCCTCTAATGCATAATCTGATATTTCACAAATGTAACTTTGGAATGAGCTAGTAATGGTTCTATGCAACAAGTTATGGGCATCCATGGCTTCTATTAATTATCATGATATTTGATCATTGTGGAGATGGCAGGAGTAGCCAAGAGGAATACCTTCCCCATATCACCAAAAATGACTATGCGCTGCAGAGAGTCTTGCCCGGGATATGGAGATGCTCTGAAGTTGTATGATTTGCTCCACACATATGAACCATTCAATAACTTATGTCCCAGCTTGTAGCTATACCTGAAAATTGCTCACAATGTTACGGACAGAGAGGATTTTGAAATATTGCTGAGGTGCATAAAAGAGAGAGAATGCTGAATGCATCATAGTTTGTGACTTCTAGATTGATAAAGACTGCATGCATTACATGGAATTAGGCCATAATTCCTTCAGGAAGCTGGTGTGTATGAATCCAGGATCTCTCCATCCTACGGTGCGCGCAGGTGGACCTGAAAATCAGAATTAAGTACATCTGTTTTCAACATGCATACTGAAAATGTTTGATGCAATAATATCAGAACCATAACTTAATAACTAAATCACAATGGACACAATTTGACTCATTTGGTTGTGCTCTTGCTTAGTGTTCAAGTCATTGTAGGCCATCATGCCCCTCTAATTTGTATCTCAGACCACCAAACTTCATAACTGAAAGCAATAGCTTATATGAATAGTCTTAAAGCCTTTTACTTATTTCTGCTCTCAAATTTGCTCGTCTCACTAGCTCATGTTTTACTTCAAATATTCTTAGATGAAAAAGTTCCAATATTGTGAAATAGTGGCACACATAATCAAGTTATGAATATGCATAATTCATGCATTTTTTTCTGAGCAGATGATATCCTGAAAATGTTAATTCTTGTAAGTTTTCTCTGTAGAAACGTACAAAAAAACATTTATAATTTTTGAAATGATTTGCCTGTTTAGTGACAGCTCCAACATGTGAAGTGGTAGAGAATGCTGATGAGAAGAAATACAAACCACACATGCTGTTGCGGTTAAAAGTTAATGTTCCTGCTGGTGATCGTATCTTTGGCTCCCCAACTGCACCCCATTCAACAAAAGGTTCCGCCTCATCGATACCATATCCACTTGTCCAAGTAACAGTCATCTGCCCATATAATGCTAATTTTACAAACTTTAAGAGGAAAACAAGTGCAGCTAAAAATAGGTGAAGTCATGACAGTTGAACTTTTGAGGCAATTGATCACTGTCAACAGAAGAAGAAAAGATGTCTCACTTACTTCATTCCAAATTTTTCCTTGAGCTAATCGGGGATACACCGGTGCTTTTGGGTTTGCAAAAGCGATCTTTTCGGAAACTGCAACCAGTTTTGGCTGTTGTTCCATTCACAAGAAAAGTTAGCATACATATCAGTAGTCTGATAAGTTGGAAGACTTGCAGAAATCACTTTTTTGAATGTAAACATACATTAGAGAGACCTCCAGTAAATAAGGCGAAGGAGAAGTCCTCTCTCTGGTTGATTACTTGGAGCTTCAATAGCCCCTTCCCCGTGTCGATGTAGTCTGCGCTTGTGTAATTCGCATACTGGTACTGCATGACATGAAACCGATGGGTACAGAAATCAGATTACTGTGTAAAATTCAGATGGAGCAAAAAATATATCAACTACATTGCGAACCTTAATTGGAGTTGAACACAAAAAGGGTGGTTCTTCTCTTGAAATGTCAGGCACACAAGTGGCAGAGCTGTAAGTCAGAAGTTAGATGGGAATCAGATGGAAAATTGTTCTGTGGATTGGAAACTACACTACTTATCAGATATATAAGTTTAGATTTACTGCTGAATGAATTAAATTTGTCTTTGCTTAATTCAATAGAGATGGATAACAAATCATAGTGACGACGGTGCTCAAAAGTATCCTTACCTGGAAATTGCAGGAGAGAAAACTCCTATCCAATCATCACTCGCTGGATTTGGATTGCTGTATTTTAGAATCACCCATTCTTTGTCTTGTCCCTGTAAGGAATGGAAGAGGTTTGTCCTTTTTATCAAATTTATAAAAACTTCATTCTAGCCTTGCAGGAAATAGCTGTCAATGGAACCACCCCAAGCTATCAAACCCCCAACCAAAGCAATTGTTTTAGTTATAAACTCTGAGCAATTAATTTTCTCCAGCAAGTGCAAGTATCATATATGATTAACCATTTTTAACCTCTGCACATTTGAATGCATATTGATAATGCCAACATCATAAAACCTAAGAAAACTATGTGAATCAGCTGAAGGATACAACTACAGAGTTATTTCTGATAAGGCCTAAAAGATCTCCAACAAGCTTATGCACATGTGAAATTGGACAGGATCATTATCTCTGAACACAGAACGCAAATTACAGGGAAAAGACTGTACCTTGGATCCAAGAACAAGAGGAGAAACCTTGACGTAGGCAGAGCCATGAAGGGCCAATTCAGCCCTGTGGATGGCGATCCTGGACAGGGGCTGATCCCCTGCTCTCGTCCTGCTGCCTGCTTCCGTGATGGATATGACTGCAGCAACGAGCGCAGCAACCAAAGCAGCCAATCTCATCACCTCCATGTCAACGCTTCAGAATCTGAAATCAATCTTTCCACTGTTGCAGACCATCAAATAAACGGATGTTGTCAAAACAAACATAAAATAAAAATGTAAAACAACATAAGATAGCAGCATTGAAAACCTTATCAGAAATCTTTATGCCATGACGTGAACCAGTTGAGCAATTGGCACACAAAAAATGACGAATGATAAGGGAAGAGTGGAGGAATTGTTGGCGGAGACGAAACGTTTTATACGGATTTGTCGGGGAAAGAATATTCCAAATGGAACGGCCATTGGATTATGCCTTCATTGTTTATAGATTCTTGAATAATAATTCGTGCCAGCCAATGAAATCATTTGCTGAGAGCTATTTCTTTTTTCTTTTTTTTTTCTTTGTGTTTGATTGGGTTTGGTTTGCTTGAAAGGGACGAGTTGCTGCTAGGAAAGTAAACTTTATGGACCAATTGGCATGGGACGAGGGCCCCTCGAGGAGCTGGAGCACATCCATGTCCATTGCACACGCTCCCAAAGCCAGTCTTAATTTAACTTTGTTGGCAGAGGCCAACTTGACATTTGACAGATGGTAGGGGTAAAAGTGGTACGCCTGCCATTTTCGTCTCAAATTGGTATTATTTTCTTTTTTAATAAGATTGTCAAAATAGAGAAACAAAAATGGGTTAAGTCCGGTCGGATCAATCGAATCGATTAATCCAGATTATGAAATCGAATGATGATATTATTTGTATTGAGTTACATAATACATAGCAAAGTTTGCATAATATTATGGCAAATCATATAAACTATTTTGTTTCATAATGTAACACTCAAAAGAAAAATAAAATAAAATAAAATGATAAAATAAAATATTTGAAAAGATTTAAAAGGTAACAACTAAAAAAATAATGATAATTTATTGATCATTATGATCATTATCTACATTAACCTCTTTTCACTCTTCTTTTCCTTTTCCTCCCTCACAAAAGTCTATTTGAGCATGTTCCTTTTACCCCACTTTCTCCTTCATTTTTGTTCCTCGTCTTTGGGGGTGACCATATGAAGCACGATTAGAGAGGAGGACGAGAGTAAAGTATCGAAGAGAAATAAGAGTGCAAATCGATTTCATCATCTTGAGTGTGTTAAACGAGATTAAATAATGATTTGTGATATCTATTAGAGCCAAATTTCATATCAAAAAATCTGAATTATATTCATCCCCATTTGATCTATTTGTTTCATTTGTTGATCTCCATATTGTATTGATCGATTATGGACTAGGTTAACAAAATCACGGTGTGTGTTTAACATAACTAAACAATAGATCATTATTTTTGTATTAGATCTAAGACTTTACTCTAAGTTTAAATCTGAAGTTAATATCCATCATGTTCAATGTAATGTTAAATTTGTATACTTCGATCTCTTACTTGTTCAAGACTCCAAATATTCTATTATAGTTAAAAATTATATGGAGTGATATGCCTTGTATTTGTATTTATGCTAGAAATTATATGCAAATATAATATATATATATATATATATATATATATATATTTCTGTGTCTTGCATTTTTATAGTTATTTTGTATGACTCGGCTACGACACCTCAAAGATGTAGTCGTAGCACTCAATAAAATGAGATTTTGTATGACTTTGTCAACTATAAGGTCATTTTATCGAGTGCTACGACTAAGTCATAGCACATCTCTTATGTGTCGTAGCCGAGTCACACAAAATAACTATAGAAACACAAGACATAGATGAAATACATCTATATCTTTTTTGCATATATTTCTAACATAAATACAAATACAAGGCATATCACTCCATGTATTTTTTAACCATAATAGAACATTTGGAGTCTTGAACAAGTAAAAGATCGAAGTATACAAATTTAACATTACGCTAAACATGATGGATACTAAATTCAGATTTAAACTTAGAATATAGTCTTAGATCTAATACAAAAATAATTAAATCTATTGTATAGTTCCGTTAAACATGCACAATGATTTTGCTAACCTAGTCCATAATCGATCAATACAACATGGAGGGATCAACAAATGAAACAAATAGATAATATGGAGATGAATATAATTCAGATCTCTTGATATAAAATTTGACTCTAATAGATATCACAAATAATTATTTAATCACATTTAACACACCTTAAGATGATGAAATCTATATTTGCGCTCCTATTCCCCTTCAATACTTTACTCTCTTCCTCCTCTCTGATCATGCTCCGCGTGGTCTCCCCCCAAAGATGAGGAACAAAAATGAAGGAAAAGGTGGGGTAAAAGGGAGAGGCTTTGAAAGACTTTTCTGGGTGAGGGAGGAAAAGGAGAGGGGGTTTTTCTAGTTAAAGAAGAGAGAAAGGGAGAAGTTAATGGAGATAATGATCATATGACCAATTAATGGTCATTATTTTGGTTGTTACTTTTTAAATCTTTTAAAATAATTTATTTTATTTTATTATTTTATTATTTTATTTTTCTTTTGAATATTATATTATAATCCTCTTAAAAGAAAATTCGTCCTCGAATTTCATATGAGGTACAATTTCTTATCTATGTTAGGGAAATTTCTTGCGTGTGTGAGCTTTTTATATGTTTTCACACTTACAACATTGAAAGACCTATGTCAATCACTTTGACTCATCTAATAACTTCGTTCTTTCCATCCTAAGATCTATTTATCATACTCTATTGAATTTAAAAGAGTTCATCATACTGAATTAAGTGTAGTTATAAAAGATTCTTACTATTGTGTGGTACCTCCATTGATGTTATTATTCTGGTCCGCTTCAACCTACATGTTGTTGACTCTGCTTTGAAGTAAATTTCTTCCACCCCTCGTGTCTTGTCACTCTTGGTCATGCCTGCTCAGTATTGGACAGTCGCGGATGTAATGTTCGAACTCACCACAGTGGGCACATACTCTAGTCTTTCTTCGGCATTCACTAGTATGAGTCCACCTACAATAGGTACACGAAATTCTCTCTCGTGAGGGTTGTTGTCAATGTTGTTGCAATGGAGCATCGCGAGGCTCGTAGAGCCTTACATGATTGCTATAACGATTGTCCTTTTTTGTTTATCGACGATCATCTTGACTTAGCTTGTTTTTGCTCAATAGGCCCCATTGGAGCCTTGTGCTTGATCTCCTGTTGTCTTTCCTAATGGTCTATCTCCAAGTGAGTTGCTAGCTGCACCGTCTCGTCGAGGGTCCTACAATTCTCTGAGAAGATCTTCGTTTCCAACCTCACATAGAGCCCGTCCACAAAACGATCAGCCCTCCATCGATCATCCAACACTAGCGTGCAGTAGCGCTCAAACTGAATGAATATGTTGCCATGTTGTAACTGTAGGAATTCCTCCTGCTTCTGACTCCTTTGATACGTCGGGGAGTAACAACCTGAAACACTTCCTTGAAATTGGCCCATGTGATATTCTCTTGATTCACAAATTTGGTGGCTTGCATTGTCTTCCACCAATCCATCGCTATCTCCATGAGAAGATGGGTCACAAAAAGATCCTTACAAGCCTCTGAATTGTTGTAGTATGAAGGTATGCTCCATCGAGTCAATCCACCTCTCGATCTTATAAAAATCATCAGTACCATCAAACTGTGGTGTATGTAACTTCAAGAAAGCTTGAATGGTGCTATTTTAGGGTAACAGTGGTGAAAGTTGTTTTATGAGAGGGATCGGTTGCATATGTGATTGATTTTCTACATGACCCTCTTTGACTTGGCTACCCTGGGCCCCATCAATCGCTCCTTGCTACACCTCTTGGTCTTGGCCTCCACGACTTCGGCCTCAGCCTCAACCTCGACCTCGTCCACGACCACGCTAAGCTGGTGCATGTCTTTGAGGCATTTGCACATACATTTATATTGTTTCCATTAATAACTATAAGGATCCAATAGTAACATTTACTACTTGTTTTTTTTTGCGGCGGCACTGCTCTTGGTGCATGCACATGGACTCATACTCTATTCTATCCTAGGACATCAAAAGAGCCCTAGATTTTGGCTTTGATACTAAAATTTAACGCCCCAAAATTCAACCTACGCCATGTGGCAAGGCTTTCTCTCGTAGGCGCTACCACATTTCATTATTTATCATTTTCTCGACCAAGACCGATCAATAATGATGACACATTAGCGAAAGTATAAAAATAATATAAATGAAACATAATTATAATAGGCATGGAAATACATAAACTATCAAGATACAACTCCAAGGTATACAATCTAAATAACATCCAAATTAGTGCTTAATACAACTCAATGTTTGACACGACATAAAATATAATGAAAATAGAAAGAAGTCCTTAGCCATATGTAACAACCACTAGAGTCTTATTGCTGCACACACCATCAACCAACCGAGTAGAAAATCAAATTCTTGCATTGATCCATGTAGATTTCGTGTTACGCCGTTGATTTTGATACAAAAGATAGTACATATCATGTTTCTTATGATGAAACAGTTGCTTCAGAGGAGTCAAAATCATGGTTGACCATTATGAAAGATGAGTGAGACTCCATTGATCGAAACTGCGCATGGACATCATGTGATTTGCGAGTCGGTCGACAGTCCATAGGGTGCAAATGGATATTCAAGAACAAATACTATGTTGATGTTACTATTGATAAGCACAAAGTCATATTAGTTTATAAGAGTTATACTCATTAAGGTGGAATTGATTTTCTGGAAACTTATTTTCTAATAGCTAAATTTGTATCTATTAGGGTCAACTTAGCGATAGTCGCATATATAAATTTAAAATTATTTCAAATGGATGTTAAGACGGTCTTCCTCAATGGAGATTTGAGTGAAAACACATATATGCGACAATTTCATGGTTTTCATGTGGAAGGTTAGGAGAATAAGATTTATAAGCTGAAAAAATATTATATGGCTTAATGCAATCATCACATCAATTATATCAAACCTTGTGACCGTTGTTTAATTTGGATTCATTACGAATAAATTGGACAGATGTGTGTAAATCAAGAAGAGTGAGAGCAAGCTTGTCATAATGTTATTATGTGTAGATGATATTTTGCTCATCGAAAATGATATCACGATGCTCAATGGGATCAAAGATAAATTAAGCAAGAAATAAAAAATGAAAGACATATGAGAAGCATCCTCATTTCTTAGAATTCAAATTATTCGAGACAAGAACCAAAGGACATTGAGTTTGAGTCAATAATAATATTTTAATAAAATACTCAAACGATTTGGGATGCAGAATAACACCCAAGCGCCAACACCATTTGTGATAGGGAAATGACTCAATAAGAGTCAGTATCTTAATATAGGACAATAACTGTTAGATGTTCCTTATGCACAACCGATGAGTAATTTTATGTATGCAATATGATGTACAAGACATGATTTAGTTTATCTAATAAGTCTGATTAGTAAATATCAAAATAATCTCGAGAAGACACACTAGGAAGTTATTAAGAGGATACTTAAATATCTCAAAGACATGAAAATGCGAATTCTGATGGAGATATTGACGATCGAAAATCTATATCAAGTCACTTGTTCTTATTGAGTGATGCAATTATTTTTTTGGAAAGTAAGAAACAAAGATGTATGACTAGACACACACAAGAAGTGAAATACATTGCTAGTAGTATGATAACTACTCATGTATGATTATATACACAGACGTTTTCTTTTAAAATTTGGACTCAATTTGGACCATTATATATATTTTATGATAATCAAGCGGAAATAAGCTTGATAGACAGTAGATCAAACAATTCTAAAGGAGATCATATTGATACCGAATATCACTATGTACATGATATAGTGAAACAAAAAAAAAGTGACAACGACTTACATCCCTAAAATAACATGTTACCTGATTCTCTCACAAAGAAAATTCTAACATGAATATTCATTAAACATGTTGGTCTAAAGAGACTCAAAAATATTTGAGTCAAATTAAAATTTCATGAATAATGAGCTTTAAAGTTATGTATCCAAAATTCACACTACACCAATAGTGAAATTGTCAAAGCTACATGACCACATTGGTCAAGTGAGAGTTGTAGCAAAAGAGAGAGCGATAGATAGAAATAAAATAAGTTAACTAAAAAAAATTGATAATGAAGAAAATTAAGTGTTAAAATGTTCAAAATTCAAGGAGCAAATCATAATTTTGAAACTTAAGATGAATAAGAAAATTCGCTATACTGCAAGGATGTAGAAGGAAATAACTTCTAGATTTGATTGTTTGTTGCATTCGATTAAAAAGAGCTTAAGATCATTAAAATTTTTCAAAATTTTATTTTTGGCTCAGCCAATTTTCTTTTTTCTATTATGAATTCAGATGCATGGATCGATTGTTAAACTTAATAAGGTATTAATTATCTCAAAAGCTTAAGCACTAAGAAGAGCATCAGTTTTATATGTATATGTGCAAATTACTTTTTGATTTATATGCATCAATTAGGCATATAACGTTTGGAATTAAATTGAACCTAAATAATAAAGTTTCTTGTAAAAATGATATTTTTTTTATTTCGGGGATAAAAAATATGTCATATCAGTTATGCTTTGACCAATACATGTAAATTAAAAAGTGATTATACACCCATTAAAATCTAATAACATATTAATAAATAGACATCGAATGATTAAAATCATCGATATGTAAAAATTTAGACTCCGTTTCGATAAAAAAATTGCTATAGAAAACAAATTCTTAGAAAAATAAATTTTAGGGAAGTGATTTCTTTACCTATGTGCTACAAACTATTTAAAATATAGGAGAAAAAATATGTCGAAAATATAAAACATGATAGTTAGTGAGAGAAAAATGAATTCTGTTGATTCATTTTCTTTAAATGAATTAACGTTTTAGGAAGAAACCATATTAAATCTTAACTAGTTCCATTTAAAGAAATTTCGATAATTTCGACATATCATATTATGATCTCTGATACTCTGACAATTCAAGTGACAATGTAAAGTTTGGCAAGTAAGTTTCAGGAGACGAATCGTTTAATCATCAAGCCAACGTCGTCCTCGAGCAGCTATCGATGCCGCACCGGAGGATGTCCGGGTAGTCGCGGGAGATGACGAACTGGTCGTAGACGCGCCCGTCGCTGCTCTTCTTGTACTCGAGCATCATCGTCGACTGGTTGAACGCCGTCAGCTTCACGAATCCGAAGTCGAGGTCCTGGAAATGGCTCCACGTCGCTCTCACGGAGCCGAAGCCGAAGAGGCCTGCGCCTCCGCCTCCGGCCACAACGTGCGTCGTGGCCGCGAACGGACCACCATAGAAGTCCGAAGCGTTGCGCACGCATTGGCTCTGACGCAGATTTGTATCAGCAAAAAAAAAGTTTTCTTTAGCACAGAGTTTGGATTCCGTATCAGTATGAGATGCAAACCTGGTAGACGGGGCACGTTCTTTCGTAGCTGTGGACGTGGCCGTACAAGGCGATGTCGACCTTGTGCTTCTGCCATAGCTCTTGGAGGCTCTCCCTCCCCATGGGCTCTTCGGACGTGCCTTCGTCGCCGTAGAAGTAGGCCGAAGAATAACCAAGAACTCTGTGCGCGAGGAAGATTAGCCATGGCTGCTTCTGCCGATCCACGGATGACAGGCACTGCTCAATGAAGCTGTATTGCTCGGTCCCCGGTCTCCAGTCGTGCTCGCTGTCGGCTATGCAGAAGCGGAACATGCCGTAGTCCGTCGAGTACCTGCAAGAACTCACATTATGCACCAGTATCAGTAACCAAAGTACAGAACATGGAAAACAGTATCAGTATCAGTATAAGTATCAGTACCAGAACTTTTCCCTGTTCTCTGCAGGAACATAGAACATGGTTTGAGCCAAAACACCACACTCTCCACCTGAGTGTGTGTTCTTGTAGAAGGATCCTGAATCAGGCCAGTCGCGCTCATGGTTACCACTGTTAACCGAGATTTATACCACAGATCATTTGATGTGCTGAAAGGGAAAGTGTCATACGGAAAACTAGATGGAAAAAAGAAAAGATTGAACCTTCCAATCATGTAAGGCACAGATGATGCAATAGGTTCAATCTGAGAGGTGAATTGATCCCACTGTGAAAGGTATCCCCTTGCATAGCTTATGTCTCCAATGTGGATGACCATGTCGATATTATCCAAATCCTTAACGAGCTGATACGTAGTGTTGAGAGATCCAGGATTATAGTTATGGTAGTCATTTGAACCATCAGCCTCAGCCTGATAGAGAATGACATTAGTTCAACTGAAGACAGATATAAGTTCCACGAATCCATCAAGAGATACATGTTCTCCAGATGAATCCAAAAGCCATAGAATCTTATTTGTCATACTAATTATGAACCTTTTTATATTTAATTCTCTGTCATGATTTCTCTACTTGATCAGTTCATGTGTTCTGAATTATAGATGGCAATATGTTTGATCACTGCGGGAAATTGCAGGAGTAGCCAAAGAGGCATTACCTTCCCCATGTCACCAAAAATGACAATGCGCTGCAGAGAGTCTTGGCCAGGATATGGAGATGCTTTAAAGTTGTATGATTTACTCCAGACATACGAGCCATTCAACAGCTTATGTCCTAACTTGTAGGTGTACCTGAAAATTCCAGTCAAGATTGCAACTAATGAGAAGAGAAATTAGTGTTGCTGAGGTGCATAAAAGAGTATGACACTGTATGCATCACATTTTCAAGACTTATGGATCGGTATCGAAAAAAAAATGTATCAAGGTAGTAGTATTCACTTGGAGTTAGGCCACAATTCCTTCAGGAAACTGGTGTGTATGAAACCAGGATCTCTCCACCCCACCGTGCGAGCAGGAGGACCTACAAATTAGAATGAAGCAATTAAGTCCAACTTGATGCAGTAGTATCAGAATCAATGACTGGATAAATCGATCATAATGAACATAATTCATGAGTCATTTGGTTGTGCTCTCCAGCAGAAGATGTTCAAGAGTGTTGTGATAACTCGGAAATATTTCATCACTCTTACATGAGCATGAACATTTATGAAATGATTAGCCTTCTGAGAAACAGCTCCAATACGTGTAGTAGTAGAGAATGATGAGGAAGGGAAGATGTACAAACCACACATGGTGTTGCGACGAAAAGTTAGTGTTCCTGCTGGGGATCGGATTTTTGGTCCGCTGATGGCACCCCATTCAACAAAAGGTTCTGCTTCATCTATTCCATATCCACTTGTCCATGTAACTGTCATCTGCAGATATGATTTTAATCTTACAATCTCTAACAGGAAAAAAATTCAAAAAAGGAAGGACAACAAAATGCAGAAGTAACAATTCCTTTAGCTGATTAACCAAAGCTCTGATAAGCTGAAGTAAGAACTTGTCGACGACTTTATGTTGATTGTAGAACCTAAATTAAAAAGGTGAATTAATCAGATGTGTTTCACTTACTTCATTCCAAGTTTTTCCTTGAGCTAACCGAGGATACACAGGCGCCTTTGGGTTCGCAAAAGCTACTTTTTCAGAAACTGCAATCAGTTTTGGCTGTTCTTTCAATCACAATAAAAAGTTAGCATATTGGTACTTCATGGTGTATTAAGATTATCTGAAGTGTGAAGTTTAATTTCAATCTGAAACATACATTAGAGAGCCCTCCAGAAAATAATGCAAAGGAGAAATCCTCTCTCTGATTGATAATTTGGAGCTTCAAGATCCCCTTCCCTGTGTTGCAGTAGTCATCACTTGTGTAATTGGCATATTGGTACTGCATGACCAGGACATGAATTAGACAACTTGGAAACTCAGATGGAGAGAAAGCACATCAACTTTGAGCATTACGAACCTTCACTGGAGCTGTGCACAGCGAGGGGGGTTCTTCACTTGTATTTTCAGACACACAAATAGCAGAGCTGCAAGTCACAAGTTAGATGGAATAATTGCTTCGCGGATGGGCAACTGCATCTTTATTAGATAACAAAAGTAAAGATTTGCATTTGAATCATGAACTTAACCTTGTGTATTTAAGAATTTAATGTTGCATAAGCAATGACATAGTGATGATAGCGCGTGAAAATAGCGGAAAATGAACACAAATGTGAGAAATCTCTCTCTCTCTCTCTCTCTCTCTCTCTCTCTCTCTCTCTCTCTCTCTCTCTCAGTTTCATAGAGTGCAATTGTGAAGACATCTTTGAAGAATCAGTACCTGAAATTTGCAGGAGAGAAAACTCCTATCCAATCATNCTCTCTCTCTCTCTCTCTCTCTCTCTCTCAGTTTCATAGAGTGCAATTGTGAAGACATCTTTGAAGAATCAGTACCTGAAATTTGCAGGAGAGAAAACTCCTATCCAATCATCATTTGATGGGCTTGCATTGCTAAATTCCAGAGTCACCCATTCTTTATCTTGCCCCTGCACGAAATGATCAAGTTTTCATATTTATCACATTGTAAACATCCATCCAGGCCATGGAGAAATATGAGTCAATACAGCAATTCCAAGCTATGAAACCCTGGAGAACAAATACCTCCAATCCAAGAACAAGAGGAGAAACTTTGAGACAGGCAGACTCGTGAAGTGCCAATCTGGTCTTGTGGACGGCGATCCTTGACAGGGGCTGCTCCCCTCCTTCTGTAGTCGAAATGCTTGCAGCGATCAGCACAGCAACAAAAGTAGCCAATCTATTCAACTCCATGTCCCCGTTATGTTCAGAATCTCAAACTTCGCACTGGTAGCTGCGCCAGAAACAGAAACAAAAAAAAAAAATCTTGGAAAACTAAAGTACGCAAACATCATCCATCTGACATTTAAAACAACTCCATCAGAAACGTACCTTCTCAGAAGTCTTTGTGCATGCGTCTGAGTGGTGCCAGAAATGTACAGGAAGAGAAGCCAGATTTGATACATGTATCATGTATCATCCATCTGACATAAAAAACAACTCCATTAGAAACGTACCTTCTCAGAAATCTTTGTGCATGCGTCTGAGTGGTAGCAGAAATGTACAGGAAGAGAGCCAGATTTTATACATGTATATGTCTCCAAAGGGCCATCATTGGGTACGTCGTGCATTAAATTCTGATATAAAAAAGTGCTCTTTTCTTATCATGAAGAGGACTGACTGCTTACGTTTATGGCTGTTTCAGAACTGTAACGGTTAGAGAATGGCCCAAATGGTACCGGGTTTGAATTTATGCCTGAGTTGAAAGACTAAGTGTACTCGAATCTCCATATTAATATTTTTTTAAGAGAAATCTTTTATCCACTCGAATTGAATTAATTGTGTGCTAATAGTCAGTCATTTATTCAAAAAAAAAAAAAGAGTCCAAGGCAATGATACTAATATATATTTTCTTAAATTAAAAAATTTCTATTTCAATTTTTATCGTGGCTTGATGTCGATTTTGAAAATATTTTGAAGAGTCGAGATAACCTCGAAAAAAAATGGAATTATAACCTAAGAAATATAAATAAAAGAACCTTATTCAGAGACAAATAATTTGCTTACTTCCTCAGATAATATAATAATTTAAGTTTTTCTTAACTCATCAATTATGACTATATATCTAGTTAATGAGGCAATTCACATGTAAAATATTCCTGTAAACATTTAACTCATGGTAGCAATTAATGTGCATTAACTTTGTGCTGACAATTTATATCTCAGTGCAGCCTCCTCACGAGAATAATTCATTAATTCCATAGCATCAATAAAAGAAAAAAAAAGCCTTCAAAATATTTGTGGGGAAAATCTAATATCTAAAAAGAGAACACCCTTATTGAATCCTTCTTATAAAAAAAATGAAGGTGCTCCCTAATTAATTAGAAAACATCGTGTTACTTATGTTTTTAATCGTCGGATGATAAATTTAAGATGAATAAATTTAGAAGAGAGAAAATCGTCTTATAGTTGAAAAGGTAAGTAACACGTAGGCTCTCATTGAACTTTTTTCTTAAAATTATTTTGATTCTGTTTTTAGCTTTAATTAACGTTATACATTAATATTGCACAGGTAGTTCCGAATAAGGATATAAAACTCTTCCCTACTTGAAAATTTGAAATATTAATGCACGTGTGAAGCATGGTTTCAACTTTCATGCACATTTAATCAAATTTATCATCTGGCCGATATCACTTTAGAAAATTGTTCTGCGAGTCCTATGATTAGATTTTGTGCCTAAGATTACTTGCAGTGTGAGAAATATTACAATGAACGAGAAATCAATCTTCTTCTAATCTTCGAAATCAAATTGTGTTTTTTTTTGTCCGTCTCACTGCAACCACAACCTTTTATTGTCTACAACAAGTGTTTTATGACACAGCAGTTGGGCAAGCCGTATGTATATTTATGCATAAGTTCTTTTCTATCAAAGTGGATCATAATACATGCTTTGAAATCCAACTTAATTGGAATTTAGGAGTTCCCGCCTGGCTATGAGAACCACCACACGAGTACAAAATTTTTTGGGTGAAAACATTAAAGTAATGTCTGACATGGAGTAATCAGCTTCGACTTTACAATGTGATTAGATGAAAAACGGCCTACGGTATTAATGAGGAAAATAATGGTGATGTACAAAAAAATGGCATACGAGGATAAATCACATCTTGTTGGTGAATATGTTTATCTGGTCAATGTAGTATCTTGTACAAGTTCAAAAGAAAAAAAAAACTAACTTCAAAAAAAATAAAAGTAAACAAGAACCGAATATGTGCGCAGAAGCTCAATAAAGCCAGGTGTAGATTCCCTAGTGGCAGACGGCACAGCACACTCCTCTCTTCCGGCAAGGCATCGGACAGGATATTTAGACTAGATCATCCTGCAACTCTGCACATGATAGTGATCAAAATTAGATCACTTCACATTAAGCATTGAAACGATGGCGTGCTCCTGTATAATTTAATTAAGAAATCATACAGCCCAAAAAGGTTTTGAGGCTGAATTCTGACTTCCTTCTTGCATTTCTGGAGTAAGATCATCGTCATCCTCCTCTTCTTCCTCTTCGCCATACTCCACAAGTTTCAATACTGTTTTTAGGCAAAACAAAACATATGGTAATGCAAAACCCAATTTACAGTCATAAAACAACAAAGCTTCCTCGAAGCAAACATACCAGAGAGAGGCTGTGAATTTGATTTTATTTCTATATTCTTGCTTTCATTCTTTGGAGGCAATTTTAATGAGGAAAACTTTGATGGTGGAGGTGGCATTTCCATTGGTGGTGGCGGTGAAGTATTTGATTTTAAGACTGTCGTTCTACTACCAATCCTTGGAACCATTTCCGCGGATGGGAACTTTGGTGGTGGCGGCGGCATACTTCTTGGAGGCGGCGGCATCAAGTTGGATCCTTTTCCTACCAGCATCTTTGGCGCTGGTATACATGAAGTCCCTATGCCTTCATCCACTGTACCTGGCTTAAGAAATTCTGATCCCTGTCGTGAGTTCTGAAAGCAAAGTAGAAAGTCCATTTTCTCAGCATCACATATGCTAATAGCAAAAAATGGAAGAAAAAGAATATCATGAAAGTGAGTCATAAACCATCAGAAAAAAGAATCAAACGAGAACATTAACTCCAAAAGGAGCTGATGGCATTAAAGAGCGAAAGTAAACTATACAAGAGAAAGTAAACTATCAATTAAAAGTAATTAGGGGGTTGACTGCCAGAAGCAGCAAAAAAGTCTACATAAAACATAGAGAAAAGTCGAACATGTGGGTTACGGCCTTCTTAATGATAAAAAGACCACTAACAACTTTCAAAGTAGTATATTTCATGTGTAATTTTTTAGATAGCATCCAGAGTTCAAAGGTGCAGTTCTAATTAGCAAGTGGTTAGAAATGAAATTTATCAATGGATAATAGAAGAATGAAGCAAAATCTCATGCTTCTTTCAATGGAGGATGCAACGAAGTCGCCTTGGAAGTATATCACACTCCAGCCTCAACCCTGTGAAAAAAAATGCAAGTCCAACAGAAAAAACAGGTCCATTACCAGCCTGTCAGCTTCAGAGAGGGTCAGAGAAATACCTGGAACAATAGTTGAATAGTCAGTGGAACCACTAGAAATGGAACAAAAAAGAAAACCTCAAAAGTTTAGAAGTAGTTATAAATAGCCACAGCTTTGGCTTCCTAGATTATATAAAAGAAAGACGCTCCTGAAGAAACCAATGGGTACTGCAGCTAGTAAGGCAAGTAAATTAACAAATGGCTGTAATAAAACAAACTTTACATGGACAAATCTTTCTATGGAAGGGGTTCATGACCTAATCAACTAGACCTTTCTTATTTCTCAACATATAAACCTACTTACAAATAATTGTAAACTTCCCATATATATATATATATAATGATTAATAAATTACATTATATTATTAATAAAGTTTTAGTATGAGCTTTGCACACCAGCTAAATAGATTTTTCTGATAGGATAGAAGGTTGGACTGGATTAAGTCGGTTGATTGATTTTCACAACCCTTAGGCCTAGAGTGCGCGTAAAAGATTAACCCATCTCCTAACGATGGAACATTCAGGATTCCCTCTTCCCGGAGTTCAATCCACTTACCAATCAAACTAACCACATGCTGGTAATTGAGATATCAAGGTATCCATCCAATCATGGAAACTTCAGCACATGCTTCCCATCACTTATACCCAGCTAACCAGGGATTGCCTAACGTATAAGATTTGCTCCTTGCCACTACATCATTGAAGGACATTAGAATTCAAATAATTCATTCTCTCTTTTTTTCACGAGTAAATAGTTCACTTCTTCATTTGCATTCTTCCTTTGAAGGTTAAGACGTATGATGGCAGGTTGAACAAAATTTTATGAAGGAAAAAAGAATAAAATGGATAACTTTCCAACTCTAGTATTTTGAGGGATCAATCACAAATTTAGTTAAGAAAACAAATATTACACTATGAGCTTTCAGCTCACTTTCGAAGTTAGCTGCCATCAGGCAAGATAGAAACTGTTCAAAGACTTATTCTGAGAGATGTCCGAAGGACTTCTCAGTTAGGACAATTCTTCTTATTAGCTACTCTCCTTTTTTGCTGCCCTCTAGTGTTATGCCATTCTTTCCTCTTCATCATCCTAAAGTAAACTATTCATTTCTGGATAATTATTCTGTGTAGCTTTACAATTTCATTTCTTTGAGCAATTTATGGAATAGTTCATCTTTAACAGAGCCCTTACCTCATTGAGTGTAGCTGGACCTTTCACATTGACTGGTAACTCCTGAAATTTCCGTCTCTGTGGAGGACGCTTATCTGTCTCCGCACTTGTTCTTGTTTTTGCCTTTGCAATTGTACTCACTGAAGCAGTTGTAGGGGAAACAATAGATACTGTTGAAGATGGGGCTTTCCTAAGTGCTAAAGCCACCTGCTGCAATGGTGTAGCCTGGGGATATATTCCTCCATAGCCATTATAGCATGTTCCCCCAGTAACTGATGGAGGGACATAACTAATAGAGTTTTGCGGGTTTCCACAGTTCGTTTGACCACCAGGTTGTATGCTTGTTCCTGGAGGGCTGGCAGTGGAGCCTATGCATGGGGGAACACCGGTAGATGCAAAAGATTGTGCTGCCATCAAAGTACCAGTAGCAGTGGCTAGCAATCTATTGAGTCCATTAGTGTTTGCAACCGATACTGGTATTGAGCTTTCTACTCCAGTCAACAACTGTTGTGGAGGAGGAACAGCACTGTAGGCTTTAGAAGTAGAAACTCTGTACCATAAGCACTATGCTTGTTTAGAATTACAACAAACACAACCAATACATTCAACTCAGAGAGTATTTCATCATTGATAATCATGCGAGAACGGAAGCATATAAATAGCAATATAAAATGAGGCTACAAGGAAATTTGTAGGTACACTTACCACCAATAGATCACTATAAATGAAGGGGATAGATGTAAATATGTCTAAATTTACTAACCTAGAAGCAACACATTCGACAGCAATTGTGTTCAGAAGGTTTTCTGCAAGGAGCCTTGCATGTTCAAGGCTTTTTGAATTAACACTCGACAGATATAAGTGCAGTGGTTGTAGTCCTGAAACTCAAAAAATAAGTTAGTAGCTGTTGCAACCAATCACTGTTCTTTTTTCATTATTATTCAATTACTGATTTAGTAATACAGGAAAATGAAATAGTGAACCTTCAGCATGAGAACTATCAAGGTCCCCAGAACCTTGTCCTCTCAGTACAACATTTGCTCCTGTTTCATTCATAATGTGATTTATATACTGGTCCTGCACATACAAATCCGACCACCACCAACAGAAAAAACATTCTCTCCCATTTGTATGGAGATGTCAGAGAGAGCTTAAAATATTAGAAATCATGATAAAAAAAAAGAAACTAAATGCTCAAAATGTTTAAGTTCGTCTAAAGAAATATGCAAGTTTAAAATATTCTTAAAAACTGTCAAGATACATGATAATATAAATAGAGGTGACCACATTATAAACAGACAAGCAGACAAGGAGATAGACAAACAAGCATATGCTCATGGATGGAGGCGATACTCAATTTAGATGCAACACAAAAGTTATACTTGTTGGACTTAATCACGTACTAAAACATAACTGAGAAACTACGTTAAAATGTGTGTGAAACATACATTAGGACCACGGATACGAGCAGCAATGTTCAGTGATGGATCGGCATCAAAACCCAAATATACACACATTCCCAAAGGTTGAGCAACCTGTGACAGGAAACACTTGAGACTACTAGACAACTACAAGCTATATGAATGTTTTACTGTAACTTACCTGTCCATTAGGCAAGACTGGGTGGAGAGCAGGAGAAGACAGCTGTGGATTCTGACTTTGCTTTAAAATTTCTTCAACCATTGCTGCTGCACGATCAACTGCTATTATGCGTTCAGCAGTATCTTTCAACTAAAAGTGTACCGAAACATATATTTAGATACCACTTGCAAGTGTAAGTTTATCGTACTACAAAAGTCATGCATCTCAAGTGGAAGTATAAAATCCACACTTAACAAATGTCGGGTTAATAAGGTTCCTAAAACAACAATGGAAAGGGAAAATTTTCTGGTGAAAAGCAACATCTTCCAGAAGAGATGTGAAGCAGTGAATTCCCGTTTTCTTCACTAGATATGAATGCAATAAGATAACATTCTGGAAATAAAATAAACATCTCCAAGAGAAAGTACTGGATTTCACATCACAACTAAAGAGAGGAACAAAAGAAAATAATACGATAAAAGTGGTGTGTATGAATTAAACTATGTGATTATAACTACAAACTCTCCTGATGAATGAAAACCCTGTGCCAGAAGACATGCCATTTGTCATGCGTATACATAGCTAAATATTTTAAGTAACTACACCTTCATACTACTCATTAAGTGACAAGCTGACAACCTTCTATTAGATAATCTGGAAAACTGACCAATAACATGACAATTACAAGACAAACTTAATTAGTTAACATAGAAATGTCATTTTGCAAAAAAGAAAAAAACCTATCCTGTAATGATAATAAATCTCACAGAGAGCTAGGCTTCCAAGATGGATCATTACATCAATAGGGTAGAGGGAAAGATCAATCTTATAAACATGTCTGAAGACAACGAGTCTTTCCATACACCATCATCAGTTTTTTTAGGGATCCATACACCATCATTAGTTAGATTACAAGTTACTAACACATCAGTTTAATCACATAAATTACAGTAAATATTCTGACAATCAATGCTAAGTGCAAATACAAAAATAATAATATGAATATCAGCAGCGACACATCATGCACTATGTATTGAGTAAGCTTGCATACTTGAGCACCAGCAGATATATGGAGGTACAGCGGCTTCTCATTGTCTGACAATCCACTAGGAGGCTTGTACTTGCCTCTACATTAAATGCATCACAAGGAAAACACAAATTGCATAATGAGCAGAGAATGGCTAATAAATGGATAGTTTCAGGTTCCATAACATACCTAGTTATGACAACAGCACCTGTACACTTCTGAATCTGCAGATACGGAAACTCAAATATCAACCTCCAGGACTAATACAAGGACCAAGAATCTACAACCTCATTGAATTGCAAAAAAGTAACGTAAACAAAAAATTTCATGCATTCACCTCTTCTTGTGTTTGGCGTTTTGTAAGCTTATATCTAATAGTCGGTTCCGCATCATTTATTACTATCTCTCGTGCTATTAACTCATCCTGGATTTTTGGCTGAAAAATGGGAAGAGTGTGAAAATAATGATAACTCGACAAAGAAATCAAAGAGACAAATCCTAAATATTAAATTAAACATAATGAAGAAGAAGATTTTTTACCTTCATAATATTTTAAAAGATAATGGGAATAAAATGATAACAAGATTCAACCTCTCACCTGATTCAATTTCTGAGCAACTGCAGTTGAATTGGGAGATGCTAAACCTGAGTGTAGTAGTTGTGATGAATGAACAAAAGTTGCCGGAACAGGATTAGACAAAAAGGAACCAGGCAGTGGAACTGCTCCAGGTAGTGAAATCCCAAGTGTACTACTCATTGCTAATGTGACCCCTGGAAGAACAATTCCAGCAGACATCAAAGACTCTGCAGGTTGGTCCCACTTTCTCTTTTTCCTGCCAAATGTCACAAATATCCTTGAGCAACAAGCTAGCTATTTTCCAGTTAACAAATATGTGAACAGAAAAGGTCTAAATTTACAAATTTGATCAAATAAATCAGCAACAATTCTGTACATATCCATAATATAATCTCTACAATAATGAGATTCTTGTCAACCCATTTACATCTGATTCTAATTAGAACAAACAATAAAGTCTCCATCAGTTGTTCATTTATATTCAACTGCCTTATACAGGTCTCTATCAGAAAAGTGATACTTTTGAGGTGTTAAATTGGTAGTCTTGAACATCAGATGTAGATAATATTCAAATATCTCACTACTAATGGAAGTAGAAGGCTGATACAAAATCATAATCACACTAGGGAATACCTTTCATCATGATAGTACTACTCAAATGCTTACATGTTTTCATTATCCCAATCTACTTAACATCCAACTTCAGTTTAGGATCACAACATCATTGAATTATAACCCCAAAAAGATAATTGAACTACACATTGTGAACAGACATGCAAAACTCCGACCACTATGCTTCTGAAATCCTAACTTATTAACCAAACGATGGTTTCCTTCACATGAAACAGGTCTAAAAAAACAGGCTTCATAACATAACGCCACAATTCCAGGTCATCTCCACAGATCGGTGAACCCTAGATAAAAAATTTGATAAAAATAAAGTATTCAGCGCAATTCACTACTACACGCGCATAGATCCTTTACAGCAACATCAACAATATGAATCAGATTAGCATCGCAAGAAGCCCAAATAACACAACCGCACATCATTTGAAGCAAGATCATCCGGTACATTTACGCTCAGATCATTAAAAAATGGTCTTACCTCTGCCTCGTGGCACCGGAGGCCGTCGCCGGTTCCACCGAAGGCGTGGTACTCGTGTCCTCGGTCATCCTCAGCAAGCGCCTAAGGAAGAAGGCTAACAAGGAGAGAAGGAGCCACTGGACTTCGACGATGACCGATTACCTCACGAAGGAGGTCGCCGACGAGGATTCCGCCAAGGATTGCGGCGTCGGACGCTTGTTAGGGTTTTCGCTTCTCCGGCGAGAGGCGGAGTAACACAACCACCAAAGCGACGCGGCTATTTTTTTTTTTTTTTGGAAATTTATGAGATGTTTTATTTAATCGTTCACCTCTTACTCCGCATATAAAAAAATTATATGCAGAAACTATATCCACCCTTCGATGTAAGGTTAAAAGCATGTCATCCGTCGATTTCCCGGGTGGGGCCGGAGCGAAGTTTTGGTAATTCCGCGTGGAGAATGTGGAATATCAACGGTGGAGATTTTGCAAAAGCAAGAAATTGAACGGAGGATATTGAAGGTCGCATAATTAGCTTGTGAGCAGAGCAAAGCTCATTTGAGCCATGTTTGGCTATTGGATTGGAACGAGGTCAAGAATTCAGGCTTCATTCCAATGAGTTATGCGTCTTATTGCGACGATTAAAATTTGAGGTCATATAATTTCAAGTTCTGATCCAGCGTCGAATGCACATTTTTCTTTATCTTATTTGATATGACAACTTTTAAGTTTTTTTTTTATTTTTTTATTCTATTTTTCTATTTCACTCTCTCATCATTTGTTTATTTCTTTTTCTTTTCCTTTTAATTTACACTTCATCTTTATTTTCTAATTTATTTTATTTACTCTATCATTAGCTTATAATTTTTTTTATCATTTAACTTATGTTTCAAATGATTAATTTAATTATTAACATTTAGTTTTAAATGTTAAAATTTTAATTTTACGCTAATTATTTTTAGTGTAAAATTAACAATATTTTGAAATGTTATATTTTAATTTTATACTAACTCAATAATCTAATTCTAAAATTATTTTGTATTTTAATTATAAAAAAAATTTATATATTATATATTATTTACTTTATAGTTTAAATTATTAGCGTTTAATTTTAAATGTTATACTTTAGTTTTAACTAACTTATGTCTAATTAACATTTGTTTGTAGTTTAAGCTTATCAAAATATTGTATATATTATATGAAAGAACAATCTTATATTATTTATTAGTATTATTAAAAATATCTTTTTATGTTCAAACTATATTTATTATTTTTATTTATAATTATTTTAATTATTTAAATAATTAATTCTATTTTTTGGTTTTCATACGATTCACCCAAATACGTGTGGAATTTAATATTTTTAATTTCTTTAAATATTATTAAAATTAATCTATCAAATTAAATTATTTATTAAAATTTGAGAAATTTTAGATTTTATTTGTTAAACAAGGGCCTTGGCCTTGATAATGCACTCATTTAGAAATCTCACGTGATTTTTAAACTATAAAAAAAAGTATTTTCGTAAATTTTATCACAATATTTTTTAAAGTTTAATATTTGCGCGTGAAAGGTTGATGCTTAAAAACTATGCGGACTGTCGTCGCCTACAACAATTCTATTAAAATTAAATTTTATTAATTGTTCGATCATACATCAAATAATTTGATTTTCACCTTTTGATACAAAATTAAAGACGTAAGTTTCTTATATACCACATCGTTTTTAATGTTTATCTTAAGTGTTTTATGATTATAAAAGAGGTTAAAAATAAATTTCCCTAAAAAGAAATATGACTTAAATTTCATAAATGAATTCGAAATTGCCAACAGATCCTTGTGAAAATTAATTGATAGTTCTCTTTAATCTTAAAATAAATATCAACAATAATATCTCATTAAGTTTTCATTTTTTTATTTGTTCTTTCCATCAAGTAATTATTATTTTTTTTAATTCACTGTTATATATTTTTGTTATTACTAAAAATTGGGAATGAAAAGAATTTTCCTCGTGTTGACACATATGATTAGCAGGCCTGTGTCCCGAATTGAAAGATCGAGAGCTAATAGCCCCGAGTTCGAGCTTAAAAATTATCAATTTGATCAGGATTCATCTCTCCCGTCCGAACATCGGATTAACCGGATGCTAGTAGCCCTGAACGTCGGTGGGATTCTACTCATAAATAAAAAATAGTGGGGCGTACCTATTGCCGTATGATCAAGTAATAAAATGAAAAAGAAAATTATTCAACTTCTTTATCTTATATTAGTATTTTAGAATAAACCATATATACTTTAATTTTTAATAAAAGATTAACTTTATATTCTTAAACAGCTATAACTCAGTTACATTTTTTGTGGGCAGAAAAGCGAAAAAAAACCTCATGTAGGGCGTTTCGTTGGTCTTGCATCCTCTTTTTATGGTCTTTCATGGAAAAAAAAAAAGAAAGAGGATGACATTGGACTCCTTTTCGGAGTTTTGAATATGTTTAGGAACTTTCTTAAGAATTCACATTTTTTAAGGTTTTTTATGTTGCCATAAAGTAACTTTGCACTTAAGATATTAGAGAACAATCCCGTAAACAAAATAATTTTGGTACAAGTTATAATATGAGGCTAAAGTATATAATTTTGGCTAAAGTATATAATTCAACTATCCAAAGTATGAAATTCTATAAATTAAGCACTACATCAGACATAAATTAGGCACTACAACAGACATAAATTAGGCATAATTGATAACAGTTCGGGCTGTATCCCGTGAGAATAAAGGTTTCCAGCAAAATGACTCCAGGCAGTAAGGATAGCTACCTAGTTCATCAAACTGCTTCGCAAAATGAGGCACAGTTCAGCGTTATAACTCACGCGATGCTGCGACATTAATATAATCTTCTGCTTCTTCCTTGGTGAGTCGTTTCCCTTCGACCAAGCCATTAACTAGTGTATCCATATATTCTCTTGCAGGCGCAGATAGTGGTACCTCACCAGACCGGAATTTCTCGACGTCTGATGCACGGCACCTGGATACAACTAAAGTGAATAAGTAGCTAATTCTGTAATACTGAAGTCTATATATATGTGCACAAGTATCATACTCTGAGACGTATAGTTTTTTTTTTTTTTTTGAGGGATACTCTGAGATGTATATGTTAGATTTATCATAGTGAATAGATGAGAAAACAATAACACATGTAGTGCAAAGAAAGAAGCATACGTCATTGTTAGGATGGGAAGGCCATCCTCTTTTCCCAAATAAAGAACGTTAGGATACCATCCACCCTGCAGTATGTCCCATTTCTGTAAGACCTCGAATTGAATGTATAGAATTATTAGTCAGGTTGAATCTTCACACTTTGTAGTAAATTCACAATTTATTTCAGGAAAGAAGTATCTTACCTTAAGATCCTTCAGAGGTAGAGAACCATTTCGAGTAACATTGTCCAGACATGACAAACCTATAAAAGGTGATTCTATGTTTCCCATTCTACCATCTTCTTCATGCAGACAATTTTCTTGAGCTAGTACATCATTGAATTGTTCAAGCCTTCAAAAGTGGCAAATAAGTAAGACATACAATGCAGTATATAAGCAGCCATTATAAAAACTACAAGAGAATGGAGTATGTAGGGTAGAACTTACGTGATCCTATACATACGCATATAAGCAATGTTATTTTTGCTAGTTTCAGGATTGAGGAAAGCAACACCTCCGGTACCCCATGTGCGGGTATAAGACCTTCCAAAGAACAACCGATGAGGCACAGTTTTCCAAATGGCATCCTTTGGTGAGCTCTTATCCAATGATCCAGAACATCGAGTACTCATGCCTTGCACCTTTTCGAAATATGTGGGAAGAAAAGATATAAGATTAAGTAATATGGAAAGTTTAACCAGCAAGATAGGACGAGGAAAAAGTTGTCAGGACCTATGATTTTTTTTAAAAGCAAATTTATCATAAGTAAACAATTACAAAAGTACACTTTTATACATGCATCTATTCCTAGACAAGGGATTCTTATGATTGCTCCACTGGAATGAAACAGCTAAGAACAATATAATCAAAACCAAAATGAAAAATTCTCATTTTAAGCAAAAACAATCAAATACAGAAAACTCAACATGAATATTTGACTCCTGAAAATGAAACAATTGCAGAGTGCCAACTGAGATTATCAACATGCTAAAGCATTCTGTAAGCAGCATATGTTTAGCGATGAAAGAATGTAGCAAAGCTTGCATAAAGAGGTGGTCTAAATAGGGAATATGTATCATTTTAAATACCAGTAAGATATTTTTACTTCTGTAGTTACATTTCTTTAACTAACTACAGGCGACAAACATTTCATTGCAATTGAATGGTTATTCCACATCACTGCACACTTATGAAGAGTTAACTATATGTCAGAGTTCGTCACTAGTTTGATGCTTCCATTTGTTTATGGATCAGAACTTGGGCTTCATCTCTGAGCATTTGTCACATTAGGCATACAACAATAATATCACATGATAGTACAAAATGCTGTGAGATAAGGAAAAAATCAACTGACTAACAAGTTCCCAGAAAAGGGAACTTCTAATGTGCCTTTACATTTTGAGTAAAAAGATACTGTTGCTAATTTTATGTCTAAATGTTTTGACAAAACAAGCAGTTCAAAAATATAACAATATTCTAGAATTTTGTAAGAGAGATATGGGAACATAAAGCACACCGCTCTACATCCACTGCAGAGCAGTATTTTTATCCACTGGATTGATGCAATAATTATCTATTAATTTACTTTGTTAATATTAAATAGTAGTTTGATTGTGATCATCACCATTGGATTATTCAACAATCACAATCAAGCTCTTTGTCTGCATATGCTATTTTGAATTGTCAGATTGCTCTGATGAGCATATATTACTTCATTAAACGAGTGACATGATGAGTTTGATCATTATGCATAATCATCAAATTAATCTTACCTGGTGAAGAGCGGAGTGCTCTATGCCCCCCATTGCTCTATTTTCTAATAGCTGTTTCAATTTTCATTGTTTTGCCATCACAGGACTAGCAAAATAAGTGCATGTTTCAGTTTAAAAAAGAATAATAAGTGCATATTTGATTCTGATAACCAATAATTAGTATGTAACTCCTCTATAAAAGGAAATTAGCCTCTCATGTGGCTTCTCTAATTATTCGTACAACTGTGAGCTTACCTTTCCACCTTCAATGTAGCACAGAAATCTGGGCATCCACATATTTGACCCATAACTTCCATACCAAATTTCAATTTTCGATAATAATAATCTCCAAGACAACCCATCAACAGTACTTTTCAGCATTGGTGCCTCTGAGTTATGACAAGTTTCAGGTGTCACAGATCTTCCCTCTGTTTGAACGTGATTTGAGTCAGTCTTATCCACTGAATTATCTTCATTGATATCCAACTTTGACAAAGGTAAGGCCAAACTGTCCTCTATGTTGTCAGAAAAGTTTGTGCTATGTACACTGCTTGAAGATCTCTCGTCATTTTCAACTTCAGAATCAGAACTAGAGCTGTTCACCTGATGGTTTAAATAACTGGCATGAATTACAACTGAAAGCTGGATGACTAAAGATTTAAATAAAATAGCAAAAGTTATGAGTGAGAGAAGCAAAGGGAGTAAAAAGGTGAACTTAAGGAAAATGTCAAGTGTATATGAAGAAGATATTAAAATATATTTCTATATATTTCGACAGCCTATACAGCAGAATGACACTCAGGTTTGCGAGCTGCATATTGACAATAATTTAAACTTCCAATTATGACATATAAACTCATTGCTGGTTGGTTTGCATCCTGTGCCTTAAACTTCTTTTTGAGGGGTTGTGCCTTAGACTTTTAGAATTGCCACTATCTGTACTAATTAGATAGTCCCTTTTTTTCAATCTCCATCTGTGCAAAGTGAACTTTTTGATAAGAGAGATTTTCATTTCTTAAATCCCAATTGGTATAAACTTTTGTTTTGCCAATCTCCTACAGTGCAAATAGAATTTCATTTGCTAATAATATGACATCATAGTTTACCATACAAATAAAGATGTGTAAAATGAATGTAACAAAAAAAATTGGCATACAAGTCCACCATTAGGTTCTGATTTAACAGTGAATCTTGCTTAAAAATAAATCAACTAATCTTTTTTGTGATATCTTGATGCATCAAAGTACTTTGATCAAGATCCACCTTTAAATTTTGACTTAATGATGAGTCTACATGTGTATGCCTTTGGGTTTATACATTCAATTTACACCTGATGAGCTACCAGAGAAGGAGCCACAGGAGATCCAACCTATGACCACAGCTCCAACAGGGTCGAGCCCACCTAATGAGACACACCAAGAACCCAACCAAGCCACCTACCAAGCTGACCCAACCTCACCCCTCTCACCCCTCTCAACTGCGCCACTCCATGACATCCCAACACCAGCCACGCCCATCTCATCCAACCAGCACCATTCGCCATCAAATCCTCCGCCATCGGCACAAGTCTATACTCGTCGCCAACGAAGGTCCAGGGTAGACAGGACAACGAACAACATGAACCAGCCCCTCTTGTCGGGGCGCCTGGACGAGGAGGTGCTGGTGACGGCAGAGGCAGCACACTTCCAACACAAGACACGGAGCGGGATATGCACACGCTCCATGTCACGAGGCCCACATGCGTCATCCCAATGAAGGTCCTCACATGGAATGTGAGGGGGCTCCGTGAGGCGGAGCGAAGGCGGACCCTTGGCCGATACATGCGGTCATGGGGCGTGGACATAGCGCTCCTTCAGGAGACTAAGCTAGAAAACTGTGAGGATCACATATGGCGCCAGGCTGGTGGGACCTGGCTTACGGAGTTTGCTGCACTAGATGCTGTTGGCCGCTCTGGAGGATGCATCATAGCGTGGCGAGCGGACACCTATGAGGCCTT